>JAZKJV010011161.1:0-26683 GCA_037367405.1 Ottelia alismoides | reverse complement strand
TTGGCGACTGATCCGTCGCGTGTTCGTTCGTAGACAGCGGGTGTCCCTTTTTGCGCTTACGGTCCGCCAGGCCCATCTGGCGCCGTACGTGCATGCGGCGCGGCGCAGTGTGTATGGTGTGGTGAGGGTGTCAGCCAGCCCTGCGTGCCAACGGACGTACTGGAGTAGTTGACGCAATGACTGGTCCATCGGCGTTCTCTGATGGGCGAGAGCGGCGGTCATAATGTACACATACCCAAATAGGGGGGGGGTTTGTACAGTCCTCACCCATGCCCTGTGGCGCCCTGTAGTGCGGATCACCGGCTGCCGGATGCGCCCGCCCGGCATGTGCGTGCTTCATACCGTGCGCTGTGTGCCATGACGCCTGGGGCTGGCCTGGCTGCATCAGAAGGCTGCATGGTAGGAAGCTGTCGCGAGGCGCTGTGGGTCGATGGCGGCGGCCGGGCCGGCGGTGCGCGATGCATGGCGCATCAACAGCCTGTCAACCTGCTGTCAACAGCTTTCATGACTGGTGTCGAGGGCTGCTGCATATGCGCGATGCGTGGGTCCTGGACGGATGTGCGCCGTTGCCCCACACCCGGCCCGGCCGGCGGCAGGTTGGGCGGCAGCGGCCCTGATAAGCATAGTCTGGAGCTGGAGGGGCTCAAGAGCCGCGGCGCGCGCCGCACTATACTGCGCCCGTGAGCCAGCAATACAGACGTGTAACCAGTGGCACGCGCCTACATGGCATCAACCAGCAGCTGCTGCCGTGCCGTTGCCCGCAGCACCTGCGCAACATTTGGCAGGCCGTGCCAGCCTGCCAAACTCGCAGTAGATCACATGCACTGCCGCTCAACTCGCTTGCGAGATTGCCATGTGCACACGCATCCAACGGCAGCACGGGTCTTGCGGACGGCGGTCCGTCGGGGTAGGCTGCGCAGGGGGGCGCGGCGGGCGCCACCTGGCCGTTCTGCCGTACGCGCGTACGCCGGGACGAGCAAGGCAAGGTTCAAAAAATGCACGGTGGGCCGCACACAGACCCCTGTGATTCCAGGCAAGGCTGGAGCGCACAGCACGCTCATGCATAGTACTCTGCACTAGGCCGGACCTGACGATCAACCACGTCGCAGCTGCTGAGCTTCCAAGCCAAGTGCCTCCCGCCGCGCCAATTCGACAGCAGCAACAACCAAGGTTGCCCCCTGTTCAATGCCGCTCCAATGACACTGCTGGCTTATGCTACAGAACCAATTGCGTTTGCGCCTTTGCGGCTCGCTGGGCTTGTCCCTTCTCCAAGGGCGAGAGCGCTGGGAGCTGTCCGGCTGCTCTGACACCCTCCTGCACCCCCGCAAGCACCCAAGTCAAGTAGGCGGAACCCGCGGATCGGGAGCGACGGACGCCCGCGACTGCCACAGCTCTTGCCTTGACGACTTTACGTGCTTTCGCCGGCGGCAGCTCGCCGCCGCCTGGAGCTGATTGCCGCTCTGGGGAGTCGGCCCAAGTTCAAGTGCCGCCATGCAACTCTCCACAACCCACGACCACCCTGGTGGGCACCAAACCCAGCAAGATGACACCCTGGCGCTGCAAGCGTCAGCACTCAAGCAGCTTGTTGAGTTGAGCGGCGGCGGCGCGCCCCCGCCAGGGCCTTCGGGCGTTGACCAGCCTGGTCAAGCGTCGCAGGGTGGTGCTCCAATGCTATGGCAGGCCGCCCTGGCTGGGTCGTCCGAGCCTGCCATGGACATGCTCAAGCGCTTGTCGTCGGTACAAAACTCCGCCATGGACACTGACGCAGCCCTTCCGTCGGCCGATCGGGCCGCTTTGCAGCCTAATGAAGTGGCGACGGTGCAGCAGAAGGCGCAAGCGCACGAGGCTGGCAAGGTGCGCTCGGCGGGGGGGTTGCGCAGCATTATTGCCGCGGGACAACTCGCACCTGCGAGTTGATTGCCGGCAACTGAACCTCGTCGCTCACGAGCCTTGTTTCCGTCCCGTCCCGTCCGTTTGCTTGGCAACCCCCCCCCGTCCACGGTTGCCGTATAGGCTTGCGTTGCACAGCCGGCGCACACATAACGACCAGCGCATGGCACTGTATCGCCCTTCCCAGCTGTTTCAGCGTAGCGCGGGCGCGACATTGGTCACACTCCAATCGCATGCGGGGGCGCTTGCCCCCAAGCCGATGGTCGATTGGCCCTGCGCGTTCCAATCCCCTGCCGCCGCGCCCCATGCGTGCTGCTACTTCCAATCGCAGGTGCAGCAGCAGGCGCAGGGCGGCAGCATCGCCGGCCTGTGGGGCAACCCGTCAGTGTCAGCCGCGCACTGGGACTTCGCGGCTGCGGCTTGCGGCCTGCTGGGACAACACGTACCCGCGCAAGCGGCAAACGGCAGCCACCAACCGGCTGCTGCTGCCGCCGCCGCGCCGGTGCCATCATCGTCTGCCTTCCCTTCAGCGCCGTCACCGGGTCCCGCTGACTACGGCGCCGCAGCAGCATCTGCCGGCGCCGGTGCGGCGGCGCCCCCTGGGACGGGTCCGCCAGCCCACCAGCAGCACCCATCGTCGGCAGTGCACGGCCAGCCTCATCCGCAGGGCCCACCAAACCCAGCCGCCGCTGGCCCCTACCGCCATTCTTACGGCTACGACATGCCGCCGCACGGGCACTATCCCCCGCCGTCGCACGCCTACTACCCCCCTCACCCTGCCTACATCCACCCACCCGTCGTACCCAGCCGCGTGCTACCCGCCGCACCCGGCAGCCTACCACCATCCGTCAGCACAGTACGGCCCACCGCACCACCCCCGCTACCCGCCGTACTACTACCGCCCCACTACTACCCGCAGCAGCAGCACCACCCCGGCATGCCGATGCAGCCGCCGATGCACCCCGCCGGCCAGGCGCACTCCCAGCTCAGCCTGTCGGGCCAGGAAACGGGCCCGGCGACGCGGCGCAGGGCCTGAACGGCGGCGGCGGCATGGTCGGGGGGCGCGGCAGCGACGGCGGCTCCGGCTCGGCGGACTGTGCAGCCGATGACGTTGACGTGGAAGCGCTGATCACGCTGCGCTCGTCGCATCCCGGCAGCAGCAGCACCAGCAACCCGCAGGCTGGCAAGCACGGCGCGGCGGGGGTGGCGGGCTGGTGAGGGCGCGGGTGCAGGGGCCTCAGGCGCTGGCCCCATGGGCTGGCCTGGCGGCCGGCCCGGCCCGGGTGTGGGCTGGGGCCATATGGCCCCCATGCCGCCCCACAGCTGGCACATGGACCAGTACCACCACGCGGCCATGGCGCCAACAGGTGGGCTTTGGCCAAGACGTCCAGCGCTCTGTTTGCGCCATTGGATGCCCCTGCACGTTGCATGCTAGCACGTACGTGCGTGGATGATGCTTGCAACGTCTTCTTCGTGGCCTTCTCCCAGTCAATGTGACCCCATCTTGCTTTCTATCGTCGTCACCCCCTCAGCCTCTGGCATTGCTCTTCGCCAGTGCACGCGACCTGCTTCCGTGCTGACGTCCCCCGACCCCAACCCCTCCTTCGTTCCTCCTCGGGCCTCTATTGCAGGCCCCGGACCCCAGGGCTGGGTTCCCAGCCACACGAGCATGCCGGGCGGCTCGGACGCGCGTGACCCGTGGGGCAGTGGCGCGTTGGGCCACCCACATCCCGCCTACGGCATGCCGCCGCCGCACCTGGTCGGCAGCGCCAGGCGCTCCTCCCCGCCCACCACCTGGGTGCCCGCGACCGGGCCGCGCCGCACCGCATCTGCTGAGCTGCCCGACTGGCTTGCCCGCAGCGACCTGCCCTTGGGAGGTGGCGGTCGCGCAGGGGCGGCGCCGGGCCAGCCGCCGCATAGCAGCGACCACGACCCCGCGCAGCTGGCGCCGACCTTTGTGTCCAGGTGCGGCTACAGCGATCCCAACCGTCTGCGCCCCGTTCTGCGCGCCATGTCTACACTTTACTAGGGAGGGACAAGCGGTGGCGGCTTGTTCTTTAGGTGTGCATGTGGTCACTGACTGCTACAGGCCGAGGCACAGAATCACAGCGCGCAGGCCTCGGCGGTCGGCGAGTGCTGCGTAGATTGATGCATGTACGAATAAGCCGCAGTGCTTGTACCACATGGTGAGCGCGCTGCGCGTATGCAGGCTCATTATCGCCTTGCCCCTCGCCCCCGCACGCGCCCCGCATTTCTTACTCGATGCCTCCCGTTTGCTGCCTGCGTTTGCGCTTCACGTACAGGAGGACGCAGCGCCTAAAGAAACGCAACAGCATGGACCTGCCCGGCAGCGGATCCGGCAACGGCACCACGCACACGTCGTCGGGGGGCGAGCACCAGCACGTGAGCGCCAGAAAGGGGAACGGGAGGACGCCATGCGGGTCACACGAGGGAGGGGGGAGCATCATGCCGCATACACCTGGAATGAGCAGCGCAGCAAGGAGGCGTGAGCGTAGCACCCGGTTCTGCGGTTACTTGCTGCCTGCTTGTCCACCCGCCTGTCGCCCCCAGGACGACGGTGACGAAGCCGAGGGCCGGCTGCGCCTTGCGAAGCGGCCCAACTCGAACGGCAGCGGCGGCGGCGGGCAGATCTCGCACCTCGTCGCCGTGGCTGCTGCTGCGGCGGCTGCCCCGCGGGTGCTGCCGCCTCAGGCCCCCCTGGACATGGACTTTGACTTGGAGAACACGCTGCTGCCGTCACGCAGGGCCGCGGGGGCCGGCGGCAGCACGTCCGGCCGGCAGGTGGTGCTGCCAAAGAGGTGGGTGGGGCGGCGGCACGGCGGCGCTCACATGATCAGCCCGAGTGGCATTGAAGATAATGGCCGAGGCTTGCACAACATGCCGTACTGGGCGTACCGTGTGGCTGTGCATATTTCTCTGCGGCGCTTGTCCTAAACTCTCTTCGCGGGCCGGTTTGTTCCAGCCAACCCCAACCAATCACTCGCCGGTATTCGCTCTCACCGCAGGTACCAAGACACCATCATCACGTTGGAGTGCCCCAAGGCGGTACCACCGCCGCCGCCCAAGCGTGGCATGCACGGTGAGCGCGACAGGATAACCTCAGCTTTGACCTGTGGGGCGTTGCTTGTTCTGCGTTCAGGGGCCTGGGGGCCAGCATGCCTTCAGGCCACCCCAACCCAGCCCAGGGCCGTCGCGACGTTACCCACGCGTTGGTGCATCGCAACGCGGCGGCGCTGATCTTGATTTGCTTTGTGCTGCTGCGAGGTGCTGCGGTGTATGCGTGCGTCGTGCCAGCGCCCTGTGTGCCTGCCTTGCCTTGCCATCACCATTTGCCGCAGGCGCTGCTGCCACAGTGGCGCCCTTGCAAGGCGGCGCAGCGCCTGCGGCGGGCAAGGGGCCAATGGCTGACGGCCGCGGCGCATCAGGCGCAGCTCGGCAGCAGCAACAGGTGCGGTCGGCAAAGAGCAGGCCTGTGGGCGGTGGCATGCTCCTTCATCTGCCGCGCCAATCATCGACACAGGCGCGGCCTGCATCATCAGCTATTGCACCGTACCTCGACGGCACTTTCGTAGGAACGGCGTTGGATGCGCTTGCATCGCCGTGCACGAGCCATGGATGTCTCGTTTTGTGTACCTAGCTTGTACTCTGTGCAACGCGGGAAGGCGATGCCCCAGAAAGCCCTTCAATGACTTCTTCATTGTGCACTCCGCACCCTCCCTGTGTGTTTGCGCGCGCGCTTGTGGGTGTGAGCCTCCCCTGTAAGTGACATGGTTGCTGGCTTGCGCGAGACCTGCCATCCTGAATTCTGCCTCGGCTGCTGTGGTGGCTGCCTTTGCCTCAGGCTGTTGGGGCGCCTGGCCCTCGGCCTCAAGGCGGGCCCATGCCGCAGGGCGGTGGCAGCCTCCCCAACTTTGCCCCTGTCTTTGTCAAGAAGGGCAACCGCCTCCCGCCTTCGGCGGCGGCATGGCAGGCTGCTGCTGCGGCGGGCCTTGCGCCGGGCGGCCCCACGCCAGTGCGCATGCCGCCGAGCAGGGCGGCCTTTGCCGCCGCCACGGCCGGCGGCGCTGCTCCAGGGCGAGGAGGTCAGGCGCACAACGGCGGCGGGAACGCCGGGATGTACAACGAGGATGAGGCGGAGGAGGATGACGGAGAGGTAGGCCGCTCTGTCTCGCTCGCAACCGCTTTCGCTGCTGCTCTGTAGTGGAGCTCACCCGTTGTTGCGCTCTTCTTGTGAACAGCTCGCATGGCACGTTGCTCGAGCGACTCGGAGCTGTGTCAGCCAAGACGTTATGCCCGCGATGACGAGGCACTCGCGTGGGAACTGCAAAGCTCGCTTAACAGCACAAAGCTTCCGCGGTCCCAGCAACCTGCTGCGCTACCTCACGAGTTGAGCGCCTACGCCATGCATTTGGCGATGTGGTCGCTTGCGGTGTTTGCATACCCGTGTGGCCAACCTTGCCTGCCGTACAGGAGGAAGAGTTTGACGAGGAGGAAGGCGATGAGGAGTACTCGGACGGCCCGCAGCGGGGCAGTCGCGCAATGGACATGCTCGCTGCGGCCGCAAGGGTGCCAGCCGGGCCCGGCGCAGTCGGTGCGGCTGTAGCAGCCGCGGCGGCGGCGCGGACCGCCAGCGCCGCCACGGCGCTCGGCGCCGCCGGCAGAAAGCGCAAGCGGATGTCTATCGGGGAGGAGGGCCCGGCGGGCAACAGGCCGGAGCCGCGGAAGCGCAAGGCGCGCGACCCTGCAACGGTAAAAGGCGTGTACGTGGTGATGGTGGTGGAGTGTATGGCAGAAGGGCGCGGCGGGCCGGCGCTTCGGCCGGTGGGGTGGGATGGGGTGTGACACCCCGATAGCGCTCTCGCTCTTGGCAAGCCAGCGGCTCGACAAGATCACTCATCGTGGCGCTGCCACGCCATGCTGTTGCGCTTGCGGCTGGGGGGGGGGCCGGGGCGTTTGCAGATTGTGTACAGCATGCAGAAAACAACGATGCACAAAGTGATCGACCGCAGAATGCCGGGAATCCCCTACTGGCATGCTGCTGCTGCTGCTGCTGGGGTCTGGGCCTCACCCATCGCGGTTCGGCCGCCGGCACCGTCAAGGCAGGGCAGCGACAAGCCAAGCAGCAAGCCGCATCTGGATTGTCCTGACGCACGACGCCCCAGCCGTTGGCCGCGTTACGCTGCTGCTGCTGCTGCTGCTGCTGCTGCTGTGCGTGCGCCCAGATCTCCAAGGTCATCATCAACTGCTGCATCATCATACGAATGGTGTCGGACCAGCTGGTGTACGAAAAGGAGATACGCAACGCGCTGGGCAACAACCCTGACACGTCAAAGGCGCTGCGCCTGTGAGTGTGTTAATGGGCTGTGGGCGTTGGGGACGGCCCCGCCGCGCACACAAGGTCCGGATGCCTGTGCCACAGGCTGTGGTTCAATCGGCGGAGTTGGGCTTTGTAGACGGTGCCATTGGTGCAAACCATTACATCAGTATTCATCTATGATGCTATTTCCAGTACATGTACGTACACAAACTTACGGCACAAGGCGAAAGTGAGTCAGCACCTTCTGGAGCTTGCGGGCCCTGGCACAAAGGGCAAACGGGGCCTGAGGCGTCACATGGTTGCTTGTCATGCAGGCGGGGTGCACCTGCGCACTGCGTTGAAACGCCAAGTGCTTCTTTGTTGTCAGCGATGCAGCGTTCTGCCCGCGCTGGTTGGCCGCCACCCCGGGCCCCTTCCACGTGTTTGTGCCAGCCGCGTAACTCCCTTCCTGGCCGCTGCCTGCTGCCTGCGCTGCTCTGGCCTGGCCTCGCGCGCGCGCAGGCTTGTTCAGCAAGGCAAGCTGGTGCGCAATGGCGTGGGCGGGCGCGGCAACCCCTTCAGCTACCGCTGCACGTCGCTGGGCCTGGCCACGCTGGCCAAGATCCTGGCGGCAGCGGAGGACGGGGAGGACCCGCTGCAGCCCAACACCAAGCAGCAGAAGCTGGCGGTGGCCGCGCCGGCGGCGGCGCCGGGGGCGGCGCAGCCGCAGCAGCCGGCGGCGGCGCAATGAGGGGTGACGATGCGCCATCACACGTGCCTCCATTGACGCCGGCTTGGCGGCCCAGGCATTGAGACGACCAGACGACCAGATGTATGTGCGGTGGTACCGCGATCGACAGGTGTACAGGAGCTACAGCGTACATTCATGGCATAGGGGCACGCCAACAGCGTGCTAATCGGCTTTTTGCAGGCTCCCAGGGGTTAGTTGGGACCCAGCCGTCAGGCGCGCGCCGTTGTCAATTCCGCTGAAACGGAATGCCTTGCCCTGCATGCGATTTCGCGCAGCGGCACACAGACAAACACATACGGTAGGCGCGGTAGGCGGGCGACTAGAAGCCGCCGGCCAGCGCCCAGGCCCCGCCTGCGGTGCACGTGTTGATCAATCTGCGACCAACACTTTCCCTGTTGCGATGCGGGGCGGAGGGGCGGGCTGCCGCTGAAAGCGGCGTCGGTTGGCTGGACACGACGGGCCGAGCCCGTGACGTAAGCTACAATGGCGATCACGCGGTCATTACCGGTGGCCCACTAGCCCACTAACGCATCGGCGAACGAACGGCGCGCATCTTGTTTCACAAACCTCGCATGGCCTGAGCACGGTATATGTGGCAAATGGATTGTTCCTGGATTGTGTGTCATAACTGCATGCCTAGGGCGACACCCTGACAAGGGTGCTGCCGTGTCGGTGACGGAGGAGGGAGGGAGGGGTAGGGTTCGCTTCGAGGCATATCGGGCCCCTGCACCGGCCGCGCTTCGTGGACGGATGTACGGCGTTCGCGCCAGCGCTGCGGCCCCCTGGTGCGGTGTACGGACGATCACAGTTTATTGCGATCAAGAGGCGGCCGGTTGTGCGCTTGAGGTGTCGGCTGCTTACATGCCCTCGTGCGCACCGGCAGCTGGTCCGGGCTACAATGATTGGGTGGCCATGCCGCGGTCACTGGATGAATCGTGCGGGAGGGTCAGCGGAGGACAGCATCCGACCATCCATCATTCGAGGGTGATGGACACCGTGTATGTGCGGTGATTGGCCGAGGATGGATGGCAGAGGAATACCTGGAGGATTATCCCGTAGTATACTTCGTTCAAATTGCGCGCATGACTGCATGAGCGCCGTTCGTTGATGATGTGGTGGGGTGGCAGCCATGCAAGCCGAGGTCGCGTGTGCCGTCGGACGTTGATGGCAAGGATGTGGCCGCTCCCTTCCCATCTCTCTTCCTGCCGCCGTCTGCCTGTGGCTCGGATCCCAGCCACCCGCCCAGCAAGCGCAGCGGCGGCGTTTGATGCAGTCCGCCGCCAAGCCGGCTGTGCGCGCATGACTTTGCGCGCCGTCGTCATTTGTTGGCACCTCTCAACCCCTCGTGCGTGCTCGTGGCCCCTCCAAGCCGTGCGACTGGCATGCTCCTGAGCCGCGCACCCACACGGGCTGCACGGTGCGAGCGGGTACGGCACGACTGCAGCCAGCCTGAAGGCTGAATAATAATAATAATACGCTGGGTCAGACCCGCGTGTGTTAAGGGGGCTGGCGCGCTGATGGCCCCGCAGGTGGCTAGACAGTACTTAGCAGCAGGAGCCTTGTTTGCTCGACGTGGCATGTTGCCACTGCTTGCTTGCCCTGTCTGTCTTTTCAAGCTTCTGCCCACTTGGCGGTACTCGCCAGCCGTGCAGACGACAGACAGCCATTTGCTGCTGATCTAAGTGCAAGGCAAGCAGGGTGCTGCATTGTGCTGGATGGCGCAAAGGCTGGCGTGCGCGGCCAAGCTCACCGTGCGGTGAGGTTAGAGGAGGAACCTTTTCTCGTCTCAGCTTGCGCTTGATATGAGCTGGCGGTTGCCGCTGTCCCCCCTGCCTCCTGTTGGAAGCGGCCTGGAAGCTCCTGTAGACCCAATACTCAACCGTCGCCGCAGGTGCTGCTCCGGAACCACAACCTGTAGGGCCGCGAGCCGGCGCCGGGTTGACACAGGCCCGTGACGACGGCGCCGCTCTGACAAAAACAACAAGCGAAGGCTATAAGACTGCACACCCAAGACAGTCGACGGCACAAAGAATACTTGACAGCAAGCAAGCCCAAAACAAAGGCGACCTGTACCGACACACAAGCCCTCCCCAACGAACACCAGCACTTCTTGCCGGACCCCAAGGCCAGCAGAGCCTTTCTCACGTTGACCAAGCGACCGGCAACAATGGTGGCGTCCGAGCCATCGACACTCGTCACCGTCACCCTCGAGTTCGGCCAGCAGCTCAAGAACCGAGGACACCTGTTCCGCAGGTGAGGGTTAGAGAGCCCTTGGTTGGACCAGGGCGGCAACGGCAGTTGGGCAGCGTGCGCCGGGGTAGGCAGCGCTATCGCTGTATAGGCTTGCAGCGCGAAGTGCTACCTGACTGGGCGGCTACCCTCTTGTGGAGCGTTGTTGACAGCACGATGCTGTCCTGTAGCCCCGCCGACCCGGGCCCGGGCCCCAAGACACCTCAATAGGCAGTGCCTGCTCTTGCTTCCTCTGATCATACCAGCGCTTACTCACGCAATGCTGCATACTTGTGCCGACAGCGCCAGCCGACACACCGCCAGGGTTGCTAGTAACGGTAGCCTCCTGTAGCGACGATGCCGTTAGCAGGGCTTTGACCAGAATCCCAGACCGCGCACGCATGATGGTATTTGATCACGATGCGTGTATTTGCCTCAGCTCGAGGTCGGGTTTGTGCCCCATTGGCCCCCTTGTTTTGCAGGATGGACCCCTACTGCGTGGTGCGCTGCGTTGGCAGCACGCAGCAGTATCGCACCTCCACGCACTTTGGCGGCGGCACAAGCCCGGCCTGGTGAGATGCGTTTAGGGGCAGAAGACACGTACCTGTGCCTGACCGTTGAGGCTTGCAAGCATCAGGCCCTCTTTGCATAGGTTGCATCGATTGATCAATGCCTTCAGCAACCGCAACCTGCTACCCACGCGTCTTTCGTGACTGCCAGACACGAGCTCGGCAATGCGCCGCCCGCCCGTACGTCGACGTGCATGTCTCACGCGCGCCACGACGCCTGCTGTCCTTGACGTACGTCCTTGCATGCCTAGCATGGCCCCTGCCTGCGCCCCCTCATGCCCCATGCAGGAACGAGACTTTTCTTTTCACGGTGCCCGCTGCTGAGGACGTCATGTCAGGCTGTGCCGTGCACATAAGCATCCTGGACCAACGCTCAGGCCGGCCGGATGATCTGATCGGCACTGCCACCGTGTCGCTGGCCGACGTACAGCAGTACGGCATGGGTAGGCTACAGGCCCCCGTCATCAGCAAGAGGAGCGGCAAGCAGCACGGCATCATCATCCTACGGCTGGTGGTCGTGCCCGCTAGCTGCTCCAGGGTCTTGGCGCAACAATACGAGCAACATGTCCAATGGCACGTGCAGCAGCGGCAGCAGTACTACGGCCATTACCAACAGCCGTGCTTTGCCGCGCATCCGCCCCCGCCGCCAGCGCCGCAGTACGCCCCGGACCAGTCGTACGGGCAGTACCCCATGCCAGGCTTTGGCCCCGCGCGCGGTCAGCACCGCGTCCAGCACCTCCTAACGTACGCGCCGCTGCGAGTCGCCGCCGGGCCGCGGCGCCGGCGCTTGCGCCTGCGGCCGGGCCTGATCCGCATCCTTCGCCTGCGCGTGCGCGTGCGCGTGCACCTGGGCCCCGTGCGCGCGCTGGCGCACTGGCTGGCGGACCGGCTGGCGGGGCGGCGCACGCCGCTCATGAGGTGGCACTTCCACGTTAGCGCCTGCTGACGAAGCCACATGCAGCCGAGCTGTCCTGACCTGACGTGACTCAAGTGCCCCCGGTGGTTGCGCATGGCCAATGCGGGCGCTGGCGCGTGCGATGACTAATGTCCGACCAGTCGTGTGTGCGCCCTGCGGAATCTGGATGACGTGGGATGGCGCTGCTGGCTGCAGGCCCCTGTGCTCTCGTCTGCCTTCCGGTCAGTTAAGGGCGCTCTTTTCAGCATGCCCGCGCACGCTCACACTGGCAATGGGAACGGGGATGATGCAGGGCGTACCCGAGCGGCGGTACGGCGACGCCGCGCTGAGCCGTGCTGTGGGTTCGTTGCCTGGCATCGCTCGTGTCGGCAAAGTGTATTCTAATAGATAGTGTTTCAAAATGCTAGCTGCGGGTTGCTACATGTGCGGGGGCAACCACAACCGCAACGGCATGAACGTGAGAGCCAACAGCTCAAACAACATTGAATTACACACGCACACTGCTAACGTTGATAGCACACGAGCCGCGTTGCGCTTGATTGGCAACCGCGCTGTTGCGGTGGCGTTCTATACTGCTTTGATTTGAAACTAGATTGCTGCTGCGCGCGCAGATGCGCGCGCTTGACGTCCGGAGTATGGGACAGCCTGCGAGTGCATTTCCCACGCATGCCCGGCGCCGCCACAGCGATAACGCGTTCCAGTGCGTGCTCATGGCGTGTCTGGCGTGCTGATTGTGGCCGCCACCGCTCGAGGCGCCTGGCGGCGCTGGCGCGCGTCTGCTGCACGTACAATCCCCACAGCACCCCACCATGGAGGAGCCAGGGCTGCTTCCTGTAACCCTCTTTTACGATGCCCCGCACGACCGCGCCGCCCGCCCCGCCCCGGTCCGCTCCTCGCTTGCACGCCTCAGCTGTACCTAGTCACAGGATGACAAAGGTCCGCGCCATCGCATCGTGTTTTCATGCATTGGGCTGTGAGCCATGCATGTATCTGGGCGTAAAGTCAAAGGTGGCCCGTACCGTACCATCGATGCGGGCTGGATGTAGCCTCTCAGGCAAGTGTGGGCCCGGAGCTGTACACTTCAAACGACGCTTCCAGCTTGCGCAGCCTTGCACATCCATCCCATGCATTGGTGACGTTACGCTGGGTGCACACAGGAGCCCATGATGATGCGGCTGACGGCGCCAGCACCGGCGTAGTGCGCAGACGTGCTGGGCGGCGGCGGCCCCAAGGAAGGCAAGTGTTGGTGCAAGCTGTGCGGTGCCGTGGCAGGGCTCGGTTGACGCACGAGAGCGCTGCTCAGCAGTCCCTGCCTGCCGCGCACGGGGGTGCGTATAGCTGTAGAGGCAGTAAGAGCAATGCGTGCAGCGCCGCTGGGCGGCGGTTGGGCCAGTTTGAGGCTGACGGGCACGCGCTGTGTGGCGCACGTGAGGTCGGCGCGCGCGCGGGTTGGCAAGCCGAAGGATTGGTAGCGCGTGTTCATTGCGCGCCTGGGCGCGAAGTGAGGGCACCGTTGCGTTGGGCGGCAGCAGCAGCAGGAGCTATCACTGCGTACGCGCACCACCACCGACTGGGTTGGCGCTGCGCGAGTGAGTGCGTGGGCTGTAGCCGCCCATAAATCACACAATGGGGGTAGTAGGCTGTGGGCACGAGGGGCTGCAAGGGCTGCGTGCTTTTCGATGGTGGATGGGAGTGCAGACCTCGCCGTCGCCCCGGTGGGAAGAGGGCGCCGGCCGGCGGTTCTGACGAGGGACAACACGATCAGGGCCTGTGCCTCATATTCCCACGGGGAAGCACATCGAATTACCCCCCCCCCCCCCCAAAGGCCCAAACACTGGATTACTGAAACGGGTAACGGGTAATTGAAATTGCCTGGTTTACAATCAGCGAACATGGAACATTCCCTGCCCGGACCCACGGTTGAAACCTGTCAGCGTGCCGCAGCGACAACGCTCTTGCTTGTGCGGGTCGTGACGTCGCGCTGTTGGCACAGCCACAGCCACAGCCGCGCGTGTCGCCAAAGCCGCGTGCCGTACAGGCGGCTGACCTGTGTGGTGTCATCCCTGTTCGTACGCGTAAACCAAAGGCCTGTGCGCGCCTGGCCTTACACCCGATGAGAGCAAGAGTTCGGTGTCACTAGTCAAGATACAATTATGGTGGTGCCGTGACCGCACCCCATAACACAAATACTTCTGCCAAGTGTTCAAGCACCTCGCCTCCTGGACACCGTGTGTATTCGTCGGCCCTAAGTACTACTTGCGCCCTACTACTACAGCTCTCTGAGCGGACTGTGCGCAAAGCGCTCCGCCTCTGCGACTGCCACAGCAATGGTGGCGCCAGCGGAGTCAATGCTGGTCGCCGTCACCATCGAGTGCGGCCAGCAGCTCAAGGACCGGGGACACCTCTTTCGGAGGTGCGGGTGTGGTAGGCGTGAGGCGCCAACCGTGCTGTGCTCCTGACAGCACCAATAACCACAGGCCAGGGCTGACCAGCCAAGCAACCAGCAAACGAACGTGTGTTGATTCCTGCCACTGTCGGGGCCGGCCGGTGGGGCTCGTGCGTGAGGTCGTGCTTGGGTGGGGTACAGGTGTCACCTACCAGTCGGTTGCACCTTCTCTGCGTTGCTGTGACAACCTGGCGGTCGCCACCCTCCCGCCTGGGCCCGCCGGTTGCATCGCTGCAGCACCCAGAGCCTCATATGCACCGCCTGGTCTATCACGCCACCGCGCTTTGCCCGCTTTTGCTAGGGTGTTGCTTTGGCTTATGTATGCTTGCGCCCCTTTCGCGAAAGGGCATCCCTGTTCCGGCCTCCCCTTTTGGGGGTGGTACTGCCGCGCCGCCCTGCAGCCTTGACCCCGACGACGCAATGTACAGCATCCTGACCCTGTTTGTGCCGTTTACCCCCTTGCCTTGCAGGATGGACCCCTACTGCGTGGTGCGCTGCGTCGGTAGCACGCAGCAGTACCGCACCTCCACGCACTTTGGCGGCGGCACAAGCCCCGACTGGTGAGATGCACAGCAATGCCACAGCTTACTGTCCCCTCAGGTGCATGAAAGCGTGCTCGCACATACCCTCCCGGCGGGTGTGCCCTGTCCTTTGGACGGCTGCGGCTGCCGTACAATCCGCCTGGGCGGCTTGCATCATCACCAGCCGCTCGCGCACCAGGCGCTGCATGTGCATCACAGTTCACCTCTGCCTGCCTACCAGTTGCGGACTCTGCTTGGCCCTCAAGCGATGCCCAACGGTGTCTACCGTCTTTGCAAGGCTTCGTATACGTATACCGTGCTGGGTTGCATGCGGAGCCCTGTGTTGCGTTCCACTGACCATTATAGCTGACCGCCAACGCGCTACCTCCTACCGCTCCCCTCTTCCCCTGCGCCCTTTCCCCTCCTTGCAGGAACGAGACCTTCTTGTTCACCGTCCCCTGCCAGGAGGACCCGAAGCAGCAGTACGGCGACGCTGTACATATGAGCGTGCTGGACGAACGGCTTGGCCAGCGGGACGACCTGATCGGAACCGCGTCCTTCTCGCTGAGCAATACACGGCGGTACGGCAAGGACCGGCTGCAAGCGCCTGTGGTCAGCAAGAGGAGCGGCAAGCAGCACGGTACCATCGCCGTACGGCTTGCTGTCGTACCCGTCAGCTGCTACAAAGCCTTGGCGGTGCAGCAATACGAGCAACAACAGCAGCAGCAGCAGCAGCAGCAGCAGTGGCAGCAACAGAGTGCGGCAATAACACGACTCGGCTGTTGTGGGTTTGGCTCAAACCTACCGACAGAGTCCCCTGCTACAGCCCCTGCACAGTCTCGGCCAACCCAGCATTACTCGTACGCACAGTACCCGCTGCCCGGCTACAACCCCACGCACCCGCAGCAGGGGCAAGGGTCGGAGGCGGAGCCCTCCGCTGCCGTACAAGCTGCGCATTCCGCCGTACACCGCCAGATGACGTATTCGCCTCTGAAGGTCGCAACCGCCGACGCGTCGCGCCCCCGATTGCGCGCGCGCCTGAAGCGCAGCATCATGCGCATGCGCATGCGCGTGCACCTGGGCCCCGTGCGCGCTCTGGCGCACTGGCTGGCGGACCGGCTGGCGGGGCGGCGCACGCCGCTCATGAGGTGGCACTTCCACGTCAGCGCCTGCTGACGAAACCAGATGCAGCCGAGCTAACGAGCAGGTTTTTCGCCGTGCGTTTCCGCGCGCTGCTGACCATGTACAGTTTGGTGGGGAGCAACCAAATCAAGCGGCTTGCTGCCTGCTCCCGTAGATATTGGCAGCAGCCCATGTACCAGTACCCTTTGACCCGATTGACCCGATCGACACACAGAGCGAGAGTGGCTGGGCATGGTGTGTTTGCCCCCCTTGAGTTGGCGTGTCCAAGGATTGCCCAACAAGCACATATGAAAGACATGTTACCGCTCTGGACAGCTGCCTAACGTAGCGCGGTCCTTGGGCGAGGCATGCTGTTGCTGTGGTTTATGATTCATTGGATGCAACCCCGCTGATGCAATCAGAGCGAAGACAGAGGGCCGCTGCGCAAGCCGGTGTTCCTTGTTTCCATACACCTCGGCTGCTCAGCGCCGCGTTCGTTGCTTGATGAGTCAAGCCGACGAACAGTGCGCACGGCTATTGTTTGGATTTTGTTTGTCGTCTTTCTTGCACATAGTACAGCCGCACAAGCCGTGCGCAGGCCGGCTACATGCGAAGGTTCATTACTAATTGATGCTGCTGCTACCCGTTGATGCTCGGATGCTTGGCGGGTAGTTGGCATTGCTAGCGGAAGTTACATGTGTGATGGCTGCACGCCCGAAGAGGAGCAACGCTTTGCTTCACATGACCATGGCGGATCACTGCCGCCATGTCAGCATGTTGCTCTAGCTAGCTAGGTTAGGACCATGTTTGGCCGTGGATGCAGCCGCGCGCATAGCCAGTTAGCTAGCTAGGTACCTTGCTAGCTGCCGCGCACCGTGCTGAAGCCATTGCCGTACACGTATGCGTGACCTTCTCAGACTGTAACTCACAAGCGTGTATGGTTTTGCCCTATCACCGACCTGTGCGCCTCTCATCTGCCTGCGGGGTACCCTTGGCTTTTGCGTGTAGTCAGGAATGGAAATACCCCAATACGTCGATAAAGACTTCATGGCCGGAACCATCAGCACCCTCCTGCGGCCCCATCATCCACCCGCGAGCCTCTGCCTGCCGCCATGCCTGCTGAGCAGGGCTTCTCATACCAAAGGGGGCGGGAGTGCTTCTAACCAGTGTATCAGGTTCCGAGCCTGATACGCTGGCGCTTCTGCCAAAACATCCAGATGTCAGGACAAGGTTGATTGGCACCCTCTGCCCTACTCCCGTGCGCATAGTTCTTGACCGCTGTTAATCTGTGTGTCGCACTGCGCGCATGTATGTATGGGTGTGGCTGCCCAACAGGCCGTCAGGTGGTGCCAACGTACCCAGTCACTTCTGCCTTACGTGCAGTTACATGCATTGGGAATAGCCTAACACATCAACACTGATGTAATGGCCGAAACCGTCGGCACCCTCTGTCTCAACTGACCGCACAGAGTCAAAAGGCGATCGATCATGCATCCAGCGCAGCTCGATGTGTGACGCACGCAACTGGAACTCCGTTTGCAGGTACATGCTTCATGCCATGCAAAAGCTGTGTCCAGAAGCGCTCGGTGTCAGGCCGGCGGCGGCCTTGCGGCCACCCTTGATCCGCCTGGCTGGTCAGACACAGGGCCGCCACAAGGTGTGGCAAACGCACACCTGTTTACCTCCGTCTTGCGCCGAGCCTCACTGACTTGGCCGGCCGGCGAAACCCCCGCCACGGGCCGCCCCTTGTAGAGTGGCCTGCCGGCGCGACATCAATGTACACAGTTCGCCCAGTTCCTACTCAGTGGCAGCAGGAGGTGCGCAGGAGTGTGGGGTGCAACTGTTGGCTGACTGTTAGCACCTGCGGCGGTCGTTCGGCTGCGCGGCGCGCACGCCGGCTGCACTCTGCAGCGAGCGTAGGGTCGGGTTGCCGCCGCCGAGCGGGCGGCACTTTCGGCAGGGCACTTCCGCCTGCTGCACGCGACGCGCAGCGCAGCGCAGCGCGGCGAGCGGCGGGCGAGCTGGGCTGCCAGCAGCGGTCCAACACGCCCGCGGTCCAACACGCCCGCGCCATACTCTGGCATAGCGCTAGGCGGACTCCAGTGTGCCGGCGGGCGCGCCGCTGCTGCGGCGGCAAAGGCCCGCATTTTCCTGCGGGTTACGTAGTCGGTCGGTCGGTGTCAAGGAATCGGTTGGGGCGAGTACAACAACAATGATCTTCCCAATCTTTTGGATCCCGTGCAAAAGAACCCGCCCGCCCGGAAAGAGACAGCTGCAAAACCGGAAGCCTGCCTGTTACACAGCAACAACCGACGACGACGAAAACAGAAAGCCTGACTGCCACGCTCAAACCCGCGCAGAAAACAGCAGCGCAAGCAGCCAAACAGACGCAGCAAGTGCGCGTGCATAGTGCTGTGCTGTGCGAGCCACCCGCCTGGTGTACGCTAGCGTGCCGAGCGAACAGTAATGAATGGCTTGGGTAATGAATTTCCCCTTTACTCGCCTCGCACCCTCGGCGCCCATTTCCATTTCTGACGTCGGACCGGCAGTCCAGGTACGGCGTGCCGGGCGGCAAGAGGCCTCTCCAGGGGGATGCGCGCGACCCCAACGGGAATCCGCGCCGCTTGCGCATCACAACTATGCGAGTGGCCTCGGCGGTTGAAAGCGCGCAAACATCTGACACTTGCAGGCGATGGCATTGTTTAATTCGCCCGACCATTTTGCGGCCGGTAACATGAATGGGCGACCGGTGAAAAAAAGGGTTTGCGCGCCGCGCGCTGCGACCGGTTCTGACGAGGGACACCGTCTTGATCGTACGCCTGGCCGCACCTCCAAACTCTACCTCAGGAGGTGAGCATCGAACTAACCCACCCACGCCCCCCCAATCACTAAGCTTCACCTTGGGGGCCCTACTGGTGTATTATTATTGTTATTATTTTTATTGTTATTAGCATTGTTATTATTGTTATCATTATTATTATTATTGTTGTTGTTATTAGCATTGTTATAATGATAATAATTATTATTATTATCATTGTTATTATTATTATTATTATTATTGTTGTTGTTTTTTGTTATTGTGTGTGTGTCAGTTGAAAGTGCAACTAGCCAGGGAGGGTGTATGGCCCTGGGTGCTCTATGTGTGTGTGTTTGGGGGGCCCAAAGGGCAAAGCCCTTTGAGCAATGCGGTGCAGGGAGGGGCGCACGTATAGCGCACGGCTGGAGCTAAGGCGGGATCGGTTGGCCGGTTGGCGCGCCTCCCCTCGCCGTGGGTGTAAGTGCATGGGCGCATGCTGCCAGTGCCATGCGGATCGAAACAGGGCGAACCACGGTGGTGTAGGCGCAGGCAGCATTGTCGGGGTCAGTGGCCGCTGGTGCTGGGGCGGCTGCGGCTGCAACGGCAGCTGCAGTGTGCTGGCGGACGCGCGTCGCGGACGTGGCTGCTGCTGCTTACGTAGCTCCAAACGCTAAGCTGTGTAAAAAGGGGGACCCAACCAGCTGCAGGACGTGTAGTAAGTGCATGTGCAGCGGCTCAACTGCGTTGGTCAGCGCTGCGCTGTGCTGTCTGTGAGAGCCATCCAGCTACCGGCTGCGAGCTGCGCTCCAGCTGGCTGTGCTGCCTCTGCCGCTGGCGCGTCGCGGGGGCTGCCCAGCCCAAGCACAGACCACCTAGATGCGTGCGTGGCGCTCGGGCGGCCGGCATACACACCTGCACAGTGTCGGCGACGAAGAGGCCGTGATGCAGGAGCGACGCAGGCCAAAAACGAAGATAACGTGTTCTGCGCGTGCACACGCCGGCTGGGCAGCCGATGCAACAAGTGGCAAAGCGGAAGGGTGCACGCTAGGCAGGAGTGCTATGAGTGGTGCAGCACTGCACAGGGGGGCCCGCGACGGCGCTGCGCACAGCTGCGGCTGTGTCGGGGGGTGTCGGAGGCTGGGCTGAAGGGGTCAGGGCTGTAGCTGGGGCTGTAGCTGCGGGTACGGGAGAAGGGGCAGACACGCGTAACGGCCGGGCTCAGACGGAGGTCCCCAGCTTTACAAAGAGACCGCCCCGTGCCACCCCCATGCCGGCGACGGCGTTCTTGGAGATGGTAGCGTTCTCGGAGATGGCGGCGTTCTTGGAGATGAGTTGGACAGGGGGGGGCGCGGGGCGGCGGACACCTGCGCAACTAAAGAGAAAGCACGAGACGGCGACGAGTCGGGGGCGGGGTTGCAGGCAAGTGCATGCACTAGCGCCCACGACAGGGGCTTGCGCCCGAGCCGGGGTCAGGGTACTACGCCCCGGGGGTCGGGTTTGGGGGGCCCAAAGGGCAAGCCCTTTGAGCAATGCGGTGCAGGGAGGGGCGCACGTATAGCGCACGGCGCGCGGCGCACGGAACTGTAACCACCCTGATGACCGTTGCCCCGCGGTTGGGCGGACCGCAGCACGGTCTGCGGCACAGAACACGCCCAGCTCACTCAAAACACAAAGGCCGGACGGGCGCAGCGAGGGCACAGCACAGCAAGTGCGCGGCGCGACGTGGCGACCTCAGGTTGTCAGTATAAAGGCCCTTGGGTTGTCAGCGTGATACGCGGTACGCTTGGTACAGCGTTCATTCGACACACAAGACACCAGCAATGGTGGCACTTACAGAGCCAGCGCTGGTCGCCGTCACCATCGAGTGCGGAGCACAACTCAAGGACCGTCGTCGCCTGAGCTTTGGCCGCCGGTAAGCGTTCATTTGGGGGTTGCACATCCTTGAGCTGCGACACCCAGCCGCTCAACACAGGCAGACTGCCTCCTACGAGTGCCCCCTTCGGATCGAGTCTTTTTGGCCTTTCGAGACGAGGGCACTGCTCCCAACCCGTTGGTGTGGCGCGCTGCCGGGGACCGGGGGCTTCCGTGTGGTACCATCCTGTACCTGGCCTGACGTAAACAGCCCGTGCTGTGCTGTCCCCGGAATGGTCTGCCTCTCTGCTTTGGTGGGCGTACGTAGGCCACCATTGCACTGCTGCGCACTACCTGTCAGCGTGCGTGCGCTCGTGTGCTTGTATGATCGTCTTCCGAGCCGGGGTCGGCCCCTGCTGACAGTTAGGCAGTCAAGCGTCACAGCCCAGCCCGTCGACGTTTGACCACTTCGCCCCCTTGCCTTGCAGGATGGACCCCTACTGCGTGGTGCGCTGCGTCAGCAGCACGCAGCAGTACCGCACCTCCACGCACTTTGGCGGCGGCACAAGCCCCGACTGGTGAGTAACCTGGCGAGCTGTTTAGCAGCGCCGTCCCCTGCGTGGCGTTCAGCGCCACAGCAGAGCAGACACCGCGCCCTGTGCCTGTAACGCGCATGCGCTCTGCACGCACGCGAGTGATCGCCGCGCCAGTCGCCGCAAGCGCCGCCTTCTTACTGCAGACTGGACCGCGCGAACATTCCCGCGCTGTTCCCGCACGCGCACGACACGCTTCTCCAACGCATGCGCTTTGCCGCCAGCCATCGCTGCCAGCATGCACTGCGAAGGCACGCACGCTTGCGCAGACCCCTTTTAGGGGCACGTGTTCTGTAGCTTGTAGAACCCCTTGCGCGGGTCGCAGCCTGCCAAGCGGGTGTCAACCACATTTGGGTTTTCATGTAGTCGCATGCACTGGTGTTCGCGTGATGCATCAGAAGCATGGTGAATGGTCGGACCCTCTGGCATACCCTCCCTGAGCCCGTCCAGCATAGCCCAGCGCGCGCGCCTCGCTGGTCATCAATGGCAGCGGGTGTGGGTCGTTTGTGGCTCAACGTGCTATCATTGCATGTACTGGTGACGGTTGCATACATCGAGTACAGCGTAATGACGGGACCATTGGCACGACCTGATGATCGCCTCCGTGCATCACCGTTTCGCCCCTATTACGATGGCCATTCAATTGCAGGAACCAGACATTCCTCTTCGCCGTGCCCCACACCTCGTACGATGACCCGAAGCAGCAGTACGGCGACGCCTTACACATGAGCGTGCTGGACGAGCGGCTTGGCCAGCGGGATGGCCTGATCGGCACTGCGTCCGTGTCGCTCGTCAATGTACGGCGGTACGGCGCGGACTCGGTGCGGACGCCCGTGGTCAGCAAGAACAGCGGCAAGCAGCACGGTACCATCGCCGTACGGCTGGCGCTGGTGCCCGTACATGGCGGCTGGGCAGCAACGTCGGCTGCGGCGCCACCGCCGCCACCGCCGCAGCAACACGATAAGCTGCGATCTCCCTTTGCGTCTTGGCAGGCGCAGCGGGCGGCGCCGCATGCATGTGACTCCAACGAGCAGGCCCCTACTGCCGCGGTGGCAGCGGCGGCGAAGCGGCCCTTGTTCCGCACCTGCGCCGCCGTGGCGCCTTCGCCGTGTAGTACCGCGCCTTCTGCTGTCGGGCTGCCGCCGCGTAGTCCGCATCTGTGTCCGCATCCGCAGCAGCGTTGGCCATGTGCCGCTGACCTGCCCGTGCCAATGTCCGCCCAAGCGCAAGACTTCCATCAGCAGCAGCAGCAGCAGCAGCACCACCGCGCAGCTGCCGTACAGCGGCGAATGACGTACGCGCCGCTCAGGTCAGCAGCGGGCGCACCGCGGCCCCGGCGGACGCGGCTGCGCCTCAGCCTCCGACGAAGCATGCTGCGCCTGCGCGTACAGCTGGGCCCCGTCAAGGCGCTGGCGCACTGGCTGGCGGGGCGGCTGAGTGGCCGGCCAACGCCGTTCATGCGCTGGCATTTCCACCTGAGCGCCGCCTGCTGAGGAGCCCAAAGGGCACCCATGGTTCCGGCCGTTGCATCAGGATCCGACGTGTTAGGTTTCCAGTAATACAAAGTAATCAACTAACTACACCCAAACGCGCCCGACGAACCCCCCCTCCGAGGAGCTAGCGACGCGATGTGCCAGCTCTGCAGGGCCGGTCGTTGTCATCATCATAAGTGTGCATGCATGCACCGCTGCGTGTTACTGTCGCATGCTTGCGACCGTCGCGGTAGCGAACAACGCGGGCTGACGCGTTACGCGTTGTGATGCAGCGATGATGGTGCGATGATGGTGCGTTCCTGCGCAGTGCGTTGCAGAGCCGATGGCGGCGCTCCCGAAGAGTTCGCGGCGGTGGCGCGGTGCCCGACGCACTGAGGTGAGGCCGGATTGGAGAAGGCACCTGTATGGCTGGTAGGGACATGTGTGCATAGCGCCGGTGTGAGTACAGGCCGGGAACGGGCCCGCTGGGCGTATGGTGGGCTGCCGCGGGGGCGAATGGTCCCGGCCGTTACGTGATCATGGCTGTGTTGGGCTGTTTCGCCTGCGTTTACTTGCACAGAAAGTCTGAAATGGCTGACGCGCTCTGCGGGCTGTGCGTCTGCTTGCGCTTTGGGGGAAGGCGCAGACGACAGGCCAGGCGGGGCATATCGCCGCAGCCGTAATGCTGCAGCGAACGGTACGGCACTTGATACTCATTCCCCCCAGAAACCGCTCACTGAACGAACTTGGCAAGAACTCGCTCGTACATCTGTGGAACCTAATCACCCTCGGCGACCCCGCTTTACTCGTCGCAGGCGGCGGGCGGGGCAATCAATGCGGTGCGGTGTTGATGTTTTGTTGATGATGATGGAAGAATTTGCTTTTTCCTCCTTGCCCCCTGGTACGTACGTGATCCACCATCCCGTGCATGCATCCATGCAGTGCACGTGCATGGATGGATGCATGCGCTGTGCCAGGGCTCAATCGAGCGGCGTGGGCATGCTCGCTCGCGGCGTGGCATAAGCGCCAGCCATCAAGCTGTAAGTAAAGGTGGTGTATAGCTGTATAGCTACCGGCTGTATGTGTATGTGAGCTCAAGCGTATCTTCTTCTTGTTAAGTGTATGTGACTAGCGCCTTATGTTGTACCGTGTAGGCCGGCCGGCACTGCGCCACGGCCAACGCCATTGGAGGCAGCTCTGCAGGACGGTCTACTCCTGTACACGCAACAACGCTTGCAGGGAGGGCAACAAGTGTGCGCACAGCGCTGTAACGGTCTGTTCGCCCCGCCCCCCGGCCCGTCGCGTCAGGTCGCGTCCAACAAGCAGCAGCAGCCTGCTGCGCCCCCTCCCCGGCTGTGCCGCGCTGAATGCACCCCATGCACACTCGTGCGTGTGAGGCTGCTCGCTGTGCTGCAGCATCGTGCTGCTGTCGGCTCCACAGGCCTCGTCCCGGCTGCGACACGATGGGGTGCCAGCCATCTTTGGCTTTGGGTTTGCGTCTCATTCCACGTACAGGTGGTAGCTGTAACCGTACATCAAGTACAACTGAATGGTAAGACCATTGGGCATTGGCACCCACTGATTACACCAGCCAGCCAGCCAGCCAGCCAGCCAGCCAGCCAGCTACCCCAACAGGACGACGACGACGACAGTGTTGGCCGCAGGTGGTGCCGATCGATGGGGGGGGTGGCCGTTGCATCAGTTTTGATGTTCCAGTAGGCAGCATTCGATGCATGCATTCGCGCGTCAAGCCACAGGGCACTGCGGCACCCCCCGCCCTCCGCGCGCCGCCCTCCGCCCCCCGCCCTCAGCCCCCCGCCCTCAGCCCCCCGCCCTCAGCCCCCCGCCCTCCGCGCGCCGCCCTCAGCCCCCCGCCCTCCGCGCGCCGCCCTCAGCCCCCCGCCCTCAGCCCCCCGCCCTCCGCGCGCCGCCCTCAGCCCCCCGCCCTCAGCCCCCCGCCCTCAGCCCCCCGCCCTCCGCGCGCCGCCCTCAGCCCCCCGCCCTCCGCGCGCCGCCCTCAGCCCCCCGCCCTCAGCCCCCCGCCCTCAGCCCCGCGCCCCTCAGCCCCCCGCCCTCCGCGCGCCGCCCTCCGCCCCCCGCCCCCCGCCCTCCGGCCCCCGCCCTCCGCGCCCCGTGCGCGGCGCTCGCTGGCTCCCGCCTGCTGTTGGTAAGTAGCGGCGCCGGCAGTGGGCGCAGGACAACGGCAACGCAGGCACACCTGACTACGCCCTACGAATCGACACTGGGCGTCCCGACCGGACCGGAACAGAGGGAGCCCGCTTCGCCCCCCTCCGCAGCAGTGCACATGCGCAACCATGCATGCCCGGAGACGGAGACGGCGACGCGCAGGTGCAGCTGCTGTGGGCGGCTGTCCGGCTGTCCGGCACACAAACAGGCAGGCGTGGCAGCGACGGACGGTGGCAGCCGCTGCGGCATATGGCATATGCCGCACAGGTATGCTCTCGCTCGGCAACGGCACCCAGCTTTGCACAAGTCGCGCACTTGGACTCCGCATCAACACGCATACGCCGACGGCAAGACCCAGGCAGGAGGATGCGCACTCAGCACACGCTGCCGTTACCCGCACATACACGCATGCCACACTGCCGTACACGTGCGCCGGTCGGTGCATACATGCCGTACGCAACAGCTGTGCAAACAGGTGCAAGCCACCGGTATGCTTGTTGCCCTAGGAAGATAGGGTTTTTAAGAAGCATGGTGTGGTGGTGGTGGTGGTGGTGGTGGTGGAAGAGGGAGCGGAGCCCGCTTCGCCCCCCTCCGCAGCAGTGCACATGCGCAACCATGCTTCCCCTTAAGAAGCAAGGTGTGGTGGTGGTGGTGGTGGCGCTTGCTGCGCTGAGCGAGAGTGCTCGATGCGTTAGCGTGGCCGATGTAGGTTGTGGCAGGTGCCACAGCATCATCGTGGAACGCACGCGCGTGCGGCGCGCGCGCCGATGGCACGTGTGATCTGGAAGGTACAAGCTGACTTTGCGGCGCGCCTCTTCATGCTCGTTGCATTAGACAAGCTGCGCTGCGCGCGCTGTGACGATGCTGGCTCCTGGAGCTGGTGAGGGCGGCTGTGTGCCTTGGACGTCAGGGCGTTCGGCATGCGGGCGCTTTCCGTTCCTTGGCCGGCCCCTGCTGGGGCTGCTCCCGTCCGTGCACACCTCACGTTGCGGTGAGACTCTCGCGCACTGCGGCAACACCTCGCGCGTCTCGGGGTGCGGCTCGTCGGGAGCGAAGGCAGCCAGACGCGCACGTGTTTGTTTTGCGGGTCAGTGGGGCGGGCAGCGCTTGCTTCCTCTCTCACTCCGTGCGGACATCCGATCTTCTTACGGTACGGCACCGCCGGTGTATAGGCGCCTGTTTGCCCCCTGAGCCTAGCCCCAATCAAGCGAACAGGGTGGCAAAGGCCCCACGCGGCGGCGGTGGCCTCAGCCGTGGCATCACCGGAGGAGGGTCAGCTCACAGCGCGCATACGCAAGCTTGCACGCGCACCGGAGCTCTCGTCACACCAGTACAGGCTGCTGCGCATCCGCTGTGGGGCAGAGCTTTGGTGCCGTCGCTGCCTGTGCCCCCGGCATCCTGCATTTGGCCTTGCCAGGCCTGCACCGCTTGCACTTTGCAGCCCGGCCCGGTGGTGCAGGAAGGGCCCTACGCGTGGCCAACGGCGCGGTAGCTAGCTACAGCCACCTCGGCCGAGCGGGCAGCGGGTTCACCCTGCGGGGCGGACTGTCTCGCGGCGGCCTGCGCTCTGCGCGCATGCAGATGCACGCCCGTCACACAGCGCCGGTCAAGCTGCACGGCTGAGCGGGCCCCCTGTCGGCAGTGTTGCATAACGTCACCTACCAAGCACGGCCCTGATTGATTGTCATCGGGGTGGCTCTGGTAGCACCGCGTAAGAGTGTAATGGCTGGAAACACTGGACAGCCCTTGGCACACCGCTGGCACCCAGCCGTGCGTAGGGCCGCTGGGTTTTACACAGTCCTGTCGCCCCTTTCAGCCCTTTACGAGCGCCGTCGCAACCCAAAAGCAGCTCTGGTGGCGGCGCCGGCGGCCTACGCGGTGGGCGCTGCGCATGCTGTGCCGCGCCCATCAATATGCGCCCTCCCGGCCTGCAGCACGCCGTCCCGTAAAGCCGCCTGCTGCAACAGCCACAACCGCCCGCACCGCGGCAGGCAGACCCGCCCGCACCGCGCGGCGCACTCA
>JAZKJV010011160.1:600000-815895 GCA_037367405.1 Ottelia alismoides | reverse complement strand
TAAGCAACGTCGACGAACGGGGAAGAAGCTCCGTCGGGGCGAACTTCCTCCCGTTGCGACGCTCCTCTCCGGCGTCCCTTGACGCTCCAAAAGGGCCAGATCCTCTCCTGCAGGTCTTCCCGAGGTGATGGTGGCTCCAAAAAGCTCCAGCGTGGGCCAGAGGTGGCGGGCAGAGGTGGCGGAGCTTGCGAGTTCCGAGAACCTCGACCACGCTCCCAAAATTAGCTCCAGCTGCTGCGTTGGCTTCAGGACCTGCACGAGAAAAGTTAAGGGGTTGGGGGAAAAATGCCCAACCCCGCAATAGGCGAAAGCAGTGGAAAATAGCAAAAAATGATGTGGCCGGAGGTGCGCTCCGGCGGAGGTCTCGATGGCGTGATTTGATCGATGAAAGTCAGGGATAAAGGTGGCTATGGACTCCTACGACTACTGTGAATAAAAGAGGCAAGGAAAAAGAGGAAAAACAAGCACCTCAAAGGGAAGAACCTGAGGTATAAAATACCTCGACGGTGGGGTTCGCCGGAGGTGGTGGAACTCGCCCTAATCCGC
Source organism: Ottelia alismoides (assembly GCA_037367405.1). NCBI lineage: Eukaryota > Viridiplantae > Streptophyta > Magnoliopsida > Alismatales > Hydrocharitaceae > Ottelia > Ottelia alismoides. Next base: position 815,349 of record JAZKJV010011160.1, on the reverse strand, counting down.
GACGAAACTCCGCCTTGGATGGCTAGATCTGGAGCTGTCACCTCCAGGTAGCCAAAGCACACGAAAGGGGGAGAAGATCGGGACCAAATGGGGTTCAAATTTTGCATGAAAGAGCGGGTCTGCCTTAAAGGGGTTGACGGATAGGCGACGAAGAACGAGGCGCAGCGGCTGTCACGTTGACCCATCGATCGAGGTTGCACAAGGGAGGGTATGCCCGTTGATCGAGTGTCAAAAGTCAAGAAGATGCTAACTCGAAAGGGTGCAAGAACAAGCCTCGAAAATTTCGATAAGGAGGGGTCAAACCGAGGTCTGACACAGGCAGAGGAGGGAGGACAGCCAGTTGACCGAGGTCAACGTGGACTGTCTCCTGGTTGGTCCAAGTGGACCAACCCGGAAAAATCCCTGGAAAATGTCTTGTAAATTGATTTAAAATTAACAAATGATTTTATTATTTTTAGATTATAAAATAAAAAATATTTATTATTTTACGGATTATTTTATCATGATTTTTATTTATTTTTATGAGGTATTCTTTTACAAGTTACCTTTTATAGGCTACATAGATATGTTCATCTATATATTCTAATATTTTATTTTATTTTGTATATTTAATTTATTTATTTTTGTTTATTATTTTATATATTTATAAAATATTTTTATACACTTAAATATATTTTTATTTTGTTTTTCTGATAGATTTTATACTCTTTAAAATAAGAGTATTAATTATGTAGGTATGTATACATGTATTATACTTATGTATGCTCTATACAAGTATTTTATTTTATGTTTCTTTTGTATTTTTATTCTGATTTTAATGTACACAATTATTATAAGTAATATTTAAAAAAATTATAAAAATATAAAATTATAAAAAATAATGAATAAATAATAAAATGAATATTTTAATCTGTACAAGTATACAACAAGGGTCAAAAACTCAACTTTCAAACCGTAACTCCGCTAAACATGAAACCACTTCCATTAAATAACTTATTTTAAATTATATACAATTAAAGGTGATTTTGACATGTTTCAAGTTTTTATTTGCAAGATACAGGTCTGGGAAGTTGGGATTCTGGATTCTTGTTCAGATCATATCTTTTTATATGTAAACTATTTTTGTATGAAATCAATTTTGTATTTTTCTTTATTTAATTATCTACAACTTTCATGTACAAAGTTTCTTTATTTGAGGTATAAAAAGTGGAACCAAAAAATAGGTCCCAAAATGTATAAAGAATGAATAAAATAAAAGGTGTTTTTATTGTATTTTGGCCCTTATCCCCCCCTACTTTATTCCTTGTCGACCTACTCATCAAGATGTCTAGGTCTCAGGGATTCGGATCATAAAATATTTACAATATTTTATTCTTTTTCCTTTCTTTTATTTATTCTATAATTTTGGCTTTAGATACAGTATTTTATACACTATTTATATGCACATGCATGAATGCTAAGATGCTGGAATTAATGATATCTACACGCATTTGGCAGGGTTTTTGAGGCCAAAATGATAGAATAAAGATGATGAAATGTGGATTCATCAGGCCGCACCTTCACCATCGCCTCACAGCCGGCCTACGACTCCCTTATCCACGCCCAACACTACCTCGATAGTCCACGTTCCAGCAAGCACCAGCAGCTCTGCCAGTCACCATCGATTGCCTCCTGTGCGTCCACCACCGCCACCGCACTCCGCGATGTGCGCATAGCCGTTCTGCCTCGACCTCTAGCAGCCGTTGGATCAAGGGTCAGCCCTTTATCCTACGGTCCCCTTCTCTCCATACATCTTCCTCGAGCCTCGACCCTAGCCTCGAGGCTCGGGCCCTCCGAAGCACTCCTTTGTCACCACAAGGAGAAGCGGGCGCCCACCTCAGCTACTGACCCAAGGTTCCACCCGAGCCTCCCTTCTGTTGCCACATAGCCTCGGATGCCCGAGCCTCAGCTCCTCCTGCCCGAGGCTCAACTCTGCCACCGAACCTCCCTACACACGTGCTCCACACGTGCTTCTGGGGAAATTTGCAACCAGGCTTCCGTGAGTTCCAGAATTTGTAAGCGAAGACCCGTCGCCCAAGTCATGGGCCTTGCACACGACACCTTGGGAAAATTGCAGGGAGACCCATCTAGGTTCGGTTAATTACATATAAGTCCTTTGGGGACTTAATTGAGAAGAAAGTGGTTCTTTTTATTGTATTTTAGTCCCTGACATTTCGCTTTTACATATATTTTTCATTTGAACTCTGATTTTAGCATATAGTGTGTCATTTTGAAGCTTATTCCATGTTCTTTCATATTATACATCTTGTGGACCATCTGATGTATATTTTATGATGATTATTATTTAAGGTGTATCTTAATTTATGCAGGATAAAAGTTGACATATTTGTGTTGTATAAAATAGAGGAAATTAATGGTATCTTTTGCAGGGATTTGGTTGAGGATTTTAAACATAATAACTCTCTTGGGATTCATATTCATTATTTTGAGAAACTAATATTTGCAGGGGAAAAGATTAAGGAGGAATTATTGAAAAAATGCACTTTCAGTTTCTGTATTTTCTCTGATTTACCCTCTTTGATTTAAAATTAATTTGAGGAATTTTGGACACTGTTTACTATTTTTAATCCTCATTTTAACTTCGGCCAGTAGCCTAGTTCACTGTTTTCAAGTATTTTTTACTTTAAAAATACCAAAAAATTAGGAAAAACCTAGACAAATCACAAAAAATATAAAAATATAAAAACACCAAAAATATTTTATCTCCTGATTTCTGAGTATTTTTACTTACTTTTATAAATTCTTTATCCTTCTCTTTCTTACTTTGTATATATATATTCTATTATTGAAAAAGAAAATATATAAATATAAAATATAAAAAGAAAATATAAAATCAGAAAAGTAAAAACCAAAATACAAAAATATAAAATCAAAAATTAAAATAAAAAATATATAAAATTAAAAACCTACAAAAAAATTTGCTTGCTTGTATGCACTTGATCACCATTACTGTTTTGAGCATTTTTGCCCCGTTCTACCTGTTTGCTCCCTGAGTTCGACACTCTACACATACTTGCACTATATACACCTATTGTAGAGTTATAATAAATTTGACTCCACATTTGTTTCTCATTGCTTGATTTATATTGTGGGTTCATTGTTGATTGATACGGGATTTTGAAGTGGTTAACACATCGACTATTGACCCGCCTTGTGGATCAATACGACCGCTCGATTTCCTGTGTTATCAAATGGCGCCGTTGCCGGGGAGCAACAACGTATAGGTCGTATTTTTGAGTGATTGTGATTGCCTACATTATTGCTTTAATTGATCTCTCCATTTTTTATATACTTTATTGAGCTATCTAACCATTTTCTTTCTTGTCTTCTTGCGAGGGACCGCTGATCGAGGGGGATCGCCTAGGGGATCCTGAGCATCCTTGGGAGGCGGAGTCGGCTATTCTACCCTAGCCGACAGGAGAGAGCAGGAGGATTTAAGAGAGAGAGAGAGAGAGAGAGAGAGGATAGTTAGTGATTTATTTTTGTGTGAGAGAGAAATTATTAATTTGTAATAATACAGGTACCTTGGACTTGGACACTCGGGCTCAATTTTCAAGTGTTTGTACACTTGGGAGCTTACCGTTGTTTTATCGATTTTTCACCGCGGCCATTTTCCGGTTTTGATTTTCCTGTCTTTACATTTTTGTGGAATGAGCCCTTAGTTTTTAGGCTTTCTTGATCGTGTAGTCTAAGGTCAAACCCCTAATAACCTTTGCATGCACCTATAGATTTGTCGTTTGGACTTAGATTTAATTAATTGTTAAACATATAATTTGAAACCACTCCACCGGGAGGGGTCGTATACAACGCGTGCAGGATCCATTGTGGTGGACACCGATCGGCCCCCAAGACCGGACTTCTAGGTTTCATTTTGTGTGTTTAGCATTTGGTTCTTCACGTTAGCAATTGCCTGCTTAGGACGATTTGCGTGTGCATATCGACATATAGCATAGGTTTACAAATTCCTGTTTTGCTTCCCATATGGAGAGAGCTGGGAAGCACCGTAAGTCTTCTAACTTAGCATTCATCATTTAGGTACTAAGGTGAGATTTCCCGTCTTAGTGCCAACTTGCATTGGCTTTTCCGACTCTTCTTCCCTTGTTTTTTTGGATCAAATAGGAATCAAAGAAAAATACAAAAACGTTAGGCACTTGTATTGAATTGACTCAAAGCAGGTGATAACACCAAAAAAAATAAAAAAGGGACTGCTAAAGAAAACTTGACCTAAATAAATTTGGTTAATTGGATTCATTGCTTGGGGTGAGCAAAGCCCTCAATTGTATTCAGGTTGCATGGGAAGGTCTCCTTCCAAGTGAGAGAGCGGCTTCGTAAGAATTAGAGCCCAAAACCCAGTCTGTGCCTGCCTTGTGTATCGCCTGGATTTCTAAAGTATTGGCACTTCTATCGTACGTAGACGAGTAGGGCTTGGTCACCATTGATGACTCTCTATAGTGTAGAGCATCGACCTTGTCCGAAGTATCGAGCCTAGGCCACGCCTTCACGGGGATGTCTGTCTCATCGTCTTGCATCCGAGTAGGTTCTTGCACGCTCACGGGTGATTCCGTTGCGAGCAAGATCCGAAGTATTGGTTTCACCTATCGGCTTCCTCCCTCTATTTCTTTGGCTGAGTAGGGATCCAGGAAGGGTTACAAGGACTTCAAAAAGTGCAGACTACAGGTTACACAGGAGGAGGACAAGTACGGGATACTCTTCTGGCAGTACTCTCTCTCCTATAGGCGTAGCGCTCTAAGGACTCGTTCAAAGATAAATTGCCTGAATTCAATCTAAAAACTACAAAGATAATAGCCGATCCTTGATGGCTTCACACGTTGAGTTGGTGAACCCCTTGTATTGTGTTTGATTGATTAGTTGGATCTAGGTCAAGATCAAAAACACCGTACAATTGTGCACAATTTTGCCCCTCCTTCTTCACTTCTCAATTTTACTCTTCTCAATAATCACGATGATGGGATGGAGATCTCTTAGGTCGTCTTTGGCAGCACCGCTATCCAGCACTCCTCATTCATCTAGGACGACTTCGGGGAGTATAGACCCACTCTCCGAACCTGAGTTCACTTCCACCCTGTTCCCCCTCGACCACCCTTCTCCCTCCATCAGTCCAGTAATTTCAGAATTTAGTGCAACACAGAGCTCAGATCATTTGATGGCACCTGAGATGGGTTCTTTTGCCTTTTCAGAGAATCCAGCAATGGCAGATAGAGGAGAACACCCAGATGAGCAGTAACTCCCTCCGTTTTTATATGACCAAGATGCCATCAACAATTCACTCTTAGCCTCCCTGGAGACCATGCAGAGACAAATCAGAGACCAGGGAGTATTCATGGGTGATATCATGAGAGAGCTGGCGCAGATGCGAGAGGGTAGAGATGACATACCTTAGGGCGGTGGTGGAGACATACCAGAAGTTGCAGGCGGAGGCGGAGGCGGAGGCCCTGATCAGGAGAGGCCGCCACAGATGACCATGAGGTAGTTGCACAATCCAGCCGCAACCCTCACTCACCGATGGATCCAGCTTCCTCCCATCGTCGGGAACTTTGAGCTTCGCTCGCAGACTATTCAGTTATTGCCCAAGTTTCATGGGCTAGCCACCAAGGAACCTCATCTCCATCTGTAGGAGTTTGAGATGATTTGTAGCACTGTCCATGACAGATTCATGGACGAGGACACAACTTAGATGATCGCCTTCCCATTCTCCTTAGATGACAGAGCAGCCTACTGGCTGAAACACCTTGGGAGATACGTCACATCTTGGGCACAACTCCGGACCGCATACTTGAATAAGTATTACCCTCTCGGCCGGACGAATGCAGCACGAGAAATGATCAACAAGTTCACAATGATCCCGAATGAACAATTCCATGAGGCTTGGGATCACTTCAGAGAGCTCATCGACCGGTGTCCACATCACGAGATATCAAAGCCCAACTTGGTTCAGAGTTTCTTCTGTGGGCTGACACCGGAGCTGCAGGGGCTTGTAAATGCCTCTCATGGTGGGTCATATTTTTCCAAAGGTGAAGACGATGTTTGGGCCATCTATGAAGGAATGGCAGAGAACTCGACAGTCATGGTCCAAGCCCGAGTCTACACACAACAGAAACTCCCCCAAGGAGCAGGGTCATTTCAGAGGATCGCCCGCATCGATGTTGGTCCCTACACTCCGTCGGCAGCCGCAACCCAATCCGAATCCGCATCAGTTGACATGGGAATAATTAACGAGAAGTTTGATCGCCTCGAGATCCTCGAGAAGAAGCATAGTCAGAGTCTTGCCCAGATGGACCTTATTACGAAGAACATGAGTGACCTGAAGAAGCAAATTCTTTGCATCCAGGAGGCACAAATGTCTCCTCAGCAACCTCCCAGGTCACGAGCTGATCCCAGCAGTAGCGGCTCAACCTAGCCTTCTGCCTCACACTGCCAGGTCAACCACATCCAGGTAGAGCCGGTCCAGCAGCTACAGTATTACCCGTCGCAGCCACCATCTCAGGACACTCAGATAGTGGTCTATCAGCTTGATCAGCCACTGGCGGTTCTTCCTCCACCATCCTTTGAGCAGGAGCCATTGATGGAAGTCGATGGGATATGTTACGACCGGTACCCACAGCCAGTCGAGATTCGACGTGATCACCCTGGATTCCGCTGGACCACTGGTGGCACCTCTTCCCAACAACAACCTCCAGCTTAGGGGCATCAGAACAACCAGCAGCCAACAGCCCCAGTATGCCCACCAGTAGTACCAGCATGGTCCTCGTCCCACCTATCAGGGACAGCAGTGGAGGCAGCGTCAGCAGCCTCACCAGACATACTCCCAGCCATCCCAATATTATTCTCAGCAACAACCTCATTTCCATCAGGGGAACACTTCCGGTTCTCAGGCGCCAGCCTTTAAAAATCCAGCGCTCGATGACCTCGCCCGCTTGCTCTCTGAACAACAAGCATCCTTCCGACGGGAAATGGATGAGTTCTGGCAGGAAATGAGAGATCATCAAGGGCAAAGTCGCCATACCTGCACAGATCGAGCCCAATCCGAATAATCTAAAAAGTAAGTCTGAGGAGATACAGTTTACAGAGGACACTTCTCCTAGTGATTATTTGAGTGACATGTCTTCTTTGTATGATGCTGATTTCATGACTACTAGGAGCGGTAGGATGCCAGCCGGCAACGCCTCATCTGAGCGACGACCACACAAGGAATCAGGAGCGCCAGATGAGCAGAGTAGCGGTGCTGATGCCGCTAATGATGATGTTGATGACGGTGGTGTTGATGCCACCAAAGATGGAGATCCAGATGACGGTACTGAGGCCGTTATGATACCTGACGCAGACGGTGGCACTGAAGCCACCATTTTTGATGCAGAGCCAGAGCGCGGTGCTGATGCCGCGAAGTCAGATCCCGTTGGTGGTACTAAGGCCACCACTTCTACTTTTGTTGAGCTTCCCTCTATTGTATTGCCACCTTTTGTATCTTGGGACTGTGGTAACAAAAAGAACAAAAAAGATGAATAAAGGAAAGGTTATTGTATCCACCTCGAGTCCATATGTGTTGCATGATGATCATTTTATGGATTCCATTCCTTTACAGGCACAGGAACCTATTCCTAGTCCTCCATCTGAGGAGGACCCTACCATCCCCTTCCCCGAAGCACTCCGCTTGACGAAGGGGAACAAAAGAGAAAATCCAAAAAAGACTCAACAGGTAGAGTTCAGCAACCAGATGATTGACATATTCCAGATCCAACTGACTCTGCAGGAGGCACTTGAGCACATCCCCCTCTTCCAAAAGAGCTTGAAAGAGAAGACTACAGTCTGCAGGAAGAGGAGGAACCACAGAGATCAGATCCATGTGCTCACCCAGTCTTTTTGCTGCACCATTCAGAACCGATTGCCAGCAAAGAGACCTGATACAGGAGCTCCCTATGTCAGATGCGATATTCAGGAGCAGCGGTTCGATCGTACTCTATTAGACAGCGGATCTTCGATCAACCTCCTTCTGGCAGCCTTACTTGACCAATTCGAGTGTGGTCCTCTTCTTCGAAGTAGGACGGTCCTACAGTTTGCTGATAGGTCGACTAAGAGGCCGAATGGGTTGTTGAGAGACGTGGTCGTTACGATTCAGGGCCTAAAATTCCCCGTGGATTTTGTTGTATTGGACATGGAGATCCCTGAGTCAGTATCAGATGCCCCTATCATACTTGGACGCCCATTCTTGGCCACTGCCAAGGCGGTGACCGATCATGATAATGGGAAGTCGTGCTTTCGCGTAGAGGGAGAGAGTATACAAATAGAGATGATCGACGAGATCAGAGCGAGAGAATTAGCATGCTCAGAGCAGTCCAATGACATTGAGCAGATGACAGAGGCTGAGCTAGACATCCACCAGGAATGTGATTTTGTGATGACAAATGATGAATCTATTTGGACAGATCTAGTAGCACAGACTCTCGCCTTGCCTGCAGATTCACTCTATTTACAGCTTATGGTAGTTGAGAGCCTGGCGAGCACACCCCTGGACGAGGATACCTTTGAGGCTGACAGTGGTGGGACGAGTGGTGATTCAGAGTTTCAGTCTTGTTCTTCTAGTTTTGATCCTTCAGATTCAGAAAATCGATTGGGATGATTTTGATGACTATCTACCATGTCTGATTCCTTCTGAGCTGACAACCATGACGGAGTAAGAGCCAGTACAGTTTATTGATGATTCAGCAGGGTTCCCTTCGTCAGAATCTCATGATCGGTGAGAGTTCTCACATGCAGACCTGGTAGCCTTCACACAGACATATTATAAGCCGGATCTGTCACCTCCCAGTTGTCCAGAATTGAAACCCTTGCTACAGTTGCTGAAGTATAGATTCCTTGCAGGTGAGCCAGAGATGCATCCAGTCATTATCTCAGCGGGTTTGACTGGAGAACAAGAATCTCGTCTGATGGAGGTTCTTGATAGAAACTGCAAGGCGATAGGATGGAGTATAGATGATCTCCAAGGGATTAGTCTGTCTTTGTGCTCCCACCACATCTATCTTGAGGAGGACGCTAGGCCTTCACGTGAGTTCCAGCGATGGCTGACCCCGAATCTTCGAGATGTGGTCATGAAGGAAATATCGAGGTGGTGGAGCGCCGATTTTATCTACTGCATCTCCGACTCCAAATGGGTTAGTCCATTACATGTGGTGAACAAGAAGACGGGCATCATTACAATTGTGAGTGAGTCTGGAGAGGAGATAGCTACTCGGGTACCAACTTCTTGGAGGGTTTGTGTGGACTACAGATGATTGAATCAGGCCACCAGAAGGATTATTTCCCACTGCCATTCATTGATCAGATTATCGAGAGGCTAGCTGGGAAGAGTCACTACTGTTTTCTTGATGGGTACTCCGGTTACAATCAAGTGGCCATTGCGCCCGAAGACTAGGAGAAAACGACATTCACCTGTCCGTTTGGGACTTATGCTTTCGTACGGATGCCCTTTGCTCTATGTAACGCTCCCGCAACATTCCAAAGGTGCATGTTGTCCATTTTCTCGGACATGGTGGGTGACTGTTTAGAGGTCTTCATGGATGACTTCTCGGTCTATAGCGATGGGTTTGATGCTTATCTTGACTGCCCAGACCGTATGCTTCAACGCTACATAGAGGTCAACCTTGTCTTGTCTTGGGAGAAGAGTCACTGCATGTGACTCAAGGGACGGTCCTTGGCCATATCATCTCCAACAGGGGCATGGAGGTTGATCCAGCTAAGGTGGATATCATTAGGAAACTCAATCCACCGTCCAATTTGCGTCAATTGTGGTCTTTCTGGGGCACGTCAGTTTCTACCGACGATTCATTCAGGACTTCAGTCGTCTTACCCGACCGCTTATTGATCTGCTGACAAAAGACACCGAGTTCATTGTAGATGATAAGTGTCTAGCATCTTTTGAGACTCTCAAGAATATGGTTGTCACGACTCCTGTCCTTCTGCCACCCGATTGATCTCTCCCATTCGAGATCATAACGGACGCTTCTGATTTTGCTGTAGGGGATGTGCTTGGACAGAGGAGGGATGGATTGTCATATGCCATTCACTACGCCAGCCGAACTTTGGATGCCGCTCAGCGGAATTAAACTGTAACAGAGAAGGAAATGCTGGTTGTAGTCTTTGCTTTGGATAAGTATCGATCATATATTTCCGGATCTAGAGTGACTATCTTACAGATCACACTGCCATCCGGTACCTCATGGACAAGAAGGATGCCAAAGCTCGCCTTACCAGATGGATCCTTCTACTCTAGGAGTTTGATATTGAGATTAAGGATAAGCCTAGAGTTAAGAATGTGGTGGCGGATCATCTCTCCCCCTTAGAGAACCTTGAGGAATCTGAGCCCAGCGCACCTATTACAGAGACATTTCCAGACGAGGCGATCTTGGTTGTCACCTTGCCCCCATGGTATGCCGATGTTGTAAACTATCTTGTTGCCAAGACGGTTCCACAGGGTTGGTCCAGGCAGAAACTTGAGACCTTCCTAGCGAAGGCCAGGTTTTACCATTGGGAGGATCCCATCCTTTATCATGAAGGAGGGGATAGCATCTGGAGGAGGTGCATTCCTCAAGAAGAACAGCATAGCGTCCTCACCTATTGCCACAAGCTTGAGGCAGGAGGACATCATTCTGGGAGACGAACAGCACAGAAGGTGCTCCAATCCGGCCCGTGGTGGCCTACTCTCTTCAAGGATTCAGATGAGTTCGTGAAGAGATGTACTGACTATCAGAAGATGGGTACTTGCGGACAGAGAGACATGATGCCCATGCAGCCCATTCACTTTTGTGAGGTTTTTGATGCATGGGAGATTGATTTCATGGGCCCATTTCCTAAGAGTCAGGGGTTTGAGAACATTTTGCTTGCTGTGGATTATGTCAGCCCATGGGTTGAGGTCATCCCCATCCGAGCCACAGATGCTAAAGCCGTGTGTCGCTTTTTGAGGAAAAATATCATTTCACGGTTCGGGGTACCTAGAGTTCTGATTTCAGACGGGGGGTCTCATTTCATTAATGATAAAGTTAGTGCCCTTGCAGACGAGTTCGGCATTGACCGTCGTGTTGACATGCCGTATCACCCTAAGACTAATGGTCTTGCCGAAGTATCGAATAGGGAGATCAAGACTATCTTACAGAAGGTTGTCCGCCTTGACCGAAAGGATTGGTCATAGCTTTTGGACTCGGCCTTGTGGGCCTATAGAACTTCCTTCAAGACTCCATCAGGGACATCTCCCTTTCGTCTCGTCTATGGCAAGTCGTGCCATCTACCAGTGGAGATCAAGCACAAGTCACTTTGGGCAGTTACTGAGTTATTATTGGATCCCGAGAGTATAGGAGAACAGAGGAAAGCGGAGTTGGCAGTCCTGGAGGAGTTGAGAGATACAACCTTTTCTAGCAGCCTACAGTATAAGGAAAAAGTGAAGACATGGCACGATTCCCATATCAGCCATAAATAGTTTGAGCCCGATCAGCGTGTATGGTTGTTTGATTCTAGGCTGAAGTTATTTCCAAGGAAATTACAGAGTAAGTGGAAAGGTCCATATGTGGTCAGGAAGGTACATGACAATGGTAGCATTGATATATCCGAGCTGTCATCTTCCTCTACCTTTCGTGTTAACGGTCAGCGCCTGAAGCTATATCTAGACCATGATCCGCCGACCGTTGATGTTGCCCCCATCCTTCTGGTATGAGATGTGTTCTTCGACTCGGATCATTTTCATCTCATACATGGTTATCACTTCCATCTTCCGCTGTATAGATCCATCTGTCCATATCACTCTTTCATTCTTTTATCTGTTGATATCTTTTCTTTTTTTTCTTCTTTCTTCTTTTCCTCTTCTATCTTCTTTATCTACCGAAAAGGTGTCGCCCCTTGTAGATAGTTTTCTGTACTTAGGATGTACTTTGTCCTAAGTATGGGGGGGTGTGCACTGATGAATCCACATTTCATCATCTTTATTCTATCATTTTGGCACCAAAAACCCTAGTAAATGCCTGTAAATACCTTTAATTTCATCATCTTAGCATTCATGCATGTGCATCTAAATAGTGTATAAAATACTTTAATTAAAGCCAAAATTATAGAATAAATAAAAGAAAAGAAAAATAATAAAATATTGTAAATATTTTATGACTCGAAACCCCGAGACCAAGGCATCTTGATGAATAGGTCGACAAGGAATAAAGTAGGGGGAGATAAGGTCAGAAATACAGTCAAATACCTATACTTTTAAATTCATTCTTTATTCATTTTGGGACTTATTTTTGGTTCCACTTTTTATTCATCAAATGAAGAAACTTTGTACATGAAAGTTGTAGATAATTTAGCAAATAAAAATACAAATCTGATTTCACAGAAAAATAATGTACAGACAAAAAGTTATGGTCTGAATAAAAATCCAGAATCCCAACTTCCCAAACCCGTATCTCACAACTGACAACTCCAAATGCAGCAAATTCACCTTTAATTGTATATAGAATAAAATAATCTATTTAATGGTGGTGGTTTCGCATTTGGCGGAGGTACGGTTTGAAAGTTGAGTTTTGGATCCACTTTGTATAGCTATACAGAATAAAATATTCAATTTATTATTTATTCATTATTCCTTTATGTTTATATTTTTATAATGTTGTAAATATTACTTATAATAATTATGTACATTAAAATTGGAATAAAAACCTAAAGAAAACTCAAAATAAAAATAAACATATAGATCATACAGGTATTATACCTATATTTATACCTATACTTTTTGTACTTATATTTTATTTAATATACAGAATACATCAGAAAAATAAAATAAAAATATATTTGTGTATATAAAAGTATTTTATGATTTTATAAAATAATAAGTAAAAATAATAAAATTAAAATACACAAAATAAAAATAAAATGCTAAAACACATAGGTATTATACCTATAAAGGGCTAAAAAGTGAACTTATAAAAATACACATCATAAAATAAATTAAAAATCATAATTAAATAATACATAAAATAACGAATATTTTTTTATTTTATAATCATTAATTAATTCAGCCTTTTTCTATTTTTTATTGAATTTACAAAATATTTACCTGGGATTTTTCCTGATTGGTCCACGTGGACCAATCAGGAGACGGTCCCAGTGACCCAGGTCAACTGGTCGTCCTCCCCACCTACCCCTGTCAGAAGACTTGGTTTTTGAGCCATTTTCTTGGTCTTTTCCCAGCCAATTATTTCACCCTTTCGTCTTGGTTTCTTCTGCATTTTTCTCCCTCGATCATCCCTCTTTCCCGCCATGTGTTTACCTCGGGCCAAGGATCACCGAGATGCTCCAGAATCGTTGATCTTCGAGCCCCTGCAACTCGAGGTCAAACCACTTAAAACCAAACCTCCACCTTCATTTCGAATTTGAGAACCCTTGGTCCACCCCTCGTCGCCACCTTCGTGCTCCCGAGCTCCCTGGAGGTGACAGCTCCACCGCGAGGCCGTCAGCCAAGGCGATCGAGGTCGAGGGTGACTCCGCCACCTCCCACAAGACCGGCAGTCGAGGTATACTCCTCCCTCTGGCTCCGGCTATTGAGGGCCTTCCCCCTTTCATTTCTTGCATGCATTTCGTTCCTGTTAGTGTTAGGATCAAAAACCCCCAAAAAAATTTCGAGTTCCATCATCTAAATCGCCCGATTCACCAACATGGCCGGAGCGCTCCTCCGGTCGCTCGTCGCTATGACGCTCCACGCATCCCCACGTCCATCCGAGGGTCCAGGCAGTTTGTCCTGGACCCCTTGACTTTTCTTGCAGGTCAAAGCGCACTTGATAGTGCCTGGAGACGAGTTTTGAAGCTCGCCGGAGCTGTTGAAGCCTCGTAGCTCCGCCAGGTACCCGCGAGCACCACGACCCTTGTCGTGGATTTTTGACGCCTCCAGGAGGAAGAGGAGACCAGCAGGAGCCTCCACGCCAATTTTGAAGCCTAATCTCCACCGGAGGTCGAAGATCTCGCGCGTCGAAGCTCGCTCTAGCCGGCGGCCGACGTGTTCTTCGTCACCACCTCCCAGCCGTTGGATCGAGGAGCTCCCCCAGGTCGAGTAGCAACCGTTGGATCGTGCCACGTCTCCATCGTCCGATCGTCCTCAGATGATCTAATCTCCGCCGTCCAAGCGAAGCATCGTCGACCATTGAATTCACGCCACGTGTATAAGTGAAGATCTGCAGCCGTTGGATCCACGCGCCGAGGGTATTTTGCATCTTAGCCCCTGCGCATTTTGTATTTACTTTTTAGTCTAATAACTTTCGTCTGTAGTGTTAAAGTTTTGTAACATTTGCTAAAAGACCCCCGCATTTATTTTATTTACGTATAGGTCCCTCGCCACGTCACCTCACGTGACCTGTTCACGTGAGGTGTGGGCATTTTGCAACGGACCCTTGGCTTTTGGGTTATTTCGTTTTAGTCCTAAACTTTTGTAGTACAGTGTTAAATTTTGGGATATTTTGCACATCAGCCCACGTGGTTTTTGAAAATTACGTTTGGATCCTCGCCAGGCGCGTGTGTCGCACGTGTTCGGCTTGGGCATTTTGTATTGAGGCCCCTCCGGGTTTTGTAATTGGCTTCTAGTCCTTTAAATGCAAGTTTTAGTGTAAAACTTTGTGGAAATTTTGCACGTACCCCATGGATGTTTGAGAAATTGCATATATACCCCTGCCAGGCCAGATTAATGTTTGTATGCTTGTTTTAATTATTGAAGTTATCATTTTGTCTCCAAAAATTCCACAAAAATTAACTTAGGCTCCTGTCAACTTGCATTTGCACGCCATATTTTTGCATTACATTTTTACTGCATTTCCATATGTATTAAAAATCAAAAACATGCATTTGTTTCCCTGTTTGCATTAGAAAATATATAAAAATTATAAAAATGTTTTGAAAAATTCCAAAAAAATTCCCCACTGTTTATTTTAACCTATTTTAGTGTCAGATCAATAAATCCCTAAAAATCTCAAAAGAAAAACCTTAAAAACTCAAAAAGACTCAAAAATTTCAAAAAAAATCTATAAAATCAAAGAAAACTCATAAAAATACAAACCCAGTTCCTGTTTGTTCTATATTTCATTATCTTTATTTGAAAATTAGTGTGAAAAATTTTGGTGGTTGTTTGCTGATTTTAATTCCTATTTTACTCACAGCCAGTACATAATTCACTGTTTTCCCTTATTTCAATATTTAAAAATACCAAAAATAGTTTGAAAAAACATAAAAACAGTAAAAAACCATAAAAATATCAAAAACATTTTATTTCTGAATTTTTGGTTATTTCTGCATATTTTTATAAATACTTTATCTTGTCTTTTATTATATTGCTTTCTTATTCCAATATAAAAAAATATAAAATATAAAATTATAAAAATCAGAAAATTAAAAATCAAAATACAAAATTAAAAATTAAAAATTAAAAAATTAAAAATTAAAAACCCACAAAAATCTTTGCTTGCTCGCTTAGTGTAGACACCACACACTTTCACTCACACACATTAGTTTGAATTACCCTGTTTGCTCCCTGTGTTCGAACTCTCTGCATACTTGACTGCTATACATCTTTTGTGCAGAGTTAAAAATAAATTTTAACTCCACATTTATTTCCATTTCCTTGATCTATAGTGTGGGTTAATTGTTGATTTTAGTCCAGGATTCATTGTGAGTTGTCACAGCGACGGTTATCTCAGCCTTGTGTGAGATACCATTTTTAGACTCCGTGAATTTTGGCAAAATCATGCACCCCGAGTGTTCTATTCTTTTCAATCCTCTCCATTGTCTCCTCTTCTTATCTATACTTAGGGGTATCTTACCCTAAGTATAGGGGGAGACAATCTGAGTACGATCTGTTCATTCCCACCCTTGACCCTCCCTGCTTTGTGTACAGTTTGCTATACTTAGGATTATTTGATCCTAAGTATAGGGGGGACGGTCAACTTCTCATTCGTTCATTCGTTCCTTATTCTTTAGACTTTTCTATACTCAGTACGAGTTATGTCTTCTCTTTCTCTCTGATCTATGAGGACATAGCTCAAACTAAGCATATGGGGGTCGTATATACTACGTATATACTTTAGCCATAACTCGTACTTTCGTAATTTTACTATTAATTATGGTTAATTATACTTATACAATTCATTAAAAACCTTATTAACAAGATGTGATTATTCCTCAAATTCTTCTTGTACTTACTGATTAATAAATCAGGTGAAAATATTTTTTTACAAAATTTTTGAAAAATAGTTCGAAAATCTTCGTGAAAAATCTTTTGAAAGCTATTTAAAAAAAATTTTGTTACATGTTTTCAATATTTTTAAAATATTTTGATTGTAAAATTATCTTCTTTCTGTGAAATAAAATGTTTGAAAAATGATTTGCAAATGGTTTGAAAAATGGTTGCAAAAATGTATGAAAAATTTATATATACTATTTGGAAAACCTTTGCAAAATGATTTTCAAATATGTGCACATGTTTGTAAAAACTAGTTGTAAAAATTATTTTGGACTATAGTTTTCAAAATTGTTTGAAAAACCCGTGTCAAATAAGTTTGAGGAATACATACATCTCACCAAAATTCACTATATATATTTATAAAATTGACCACTTACCCTTGTAAATTCTTAAAATCCACTTCTTGTATATATAAAATGCATCCTCGTGTAAATATTTGTACCTAGATTTTGGCCAAAACTTTTTGTTTTCAAAAAATCCCAAAAACATTTGCAAAATTAAAATCCAAAAACATTTGAAAAACCTCTTTGAATCTAAAAAAATGCATATGCACCATCTTTTCAAAAATCCATAAAAAGTTCAAAATCTTAAATTAGTGTGAAAAATTTTGTTCCAGTTCCTGTTTGTTCTATATTTCATTATCTTTATTTGAAAATTGGTGTGAAAAATTTTGGTGGCTGTTTGCTGATTTTAATTCTTATTTTACTCACAGCCAGTACATATTTCACTGTTTTCCCTTATTTCAGTATTTAAGAATACCAAAAATAGTTTGAAAAATACCCAAAAAAATATAAAAATAGTAAAAAATCATAAAAATATCAAAAACATTTTATTTCTGAATTTTTGGTTATTTCTGCATATTTTTATAAATACTTTATCTTGTCTTTTATTATATTGCTTTATTATTCCAATATAAAAAAATATAAAATATAAAATTATAAAAATCAGAAAATTAAAAATCAAAATACAAAATTAAAAATTAAAAAAATTAAAAATTAAAAACCCACAAAAATCTTTGCTTGCTCGCTTAGTGTAGTCACCACACACTTTCACTCACACACATTAGTTTGAATTACCCTGTTTGCTCCCTGTGTTCGAACTCTCTGCATACTTGACTGCTATACATCTTTTGTGCAGAGTTAAAAATAAATTTTAACTCCACATTTATTTTCATTTCCTTGATCTATAGTGTGGGTTAATTGTTGATTTTAGTCCAAGATTCATTGTGAGTTGTCACAGCGACGGTTATCTCCGCCTTGTGTGAGATACCATTTTTAGACTCCGTGAATTTTGGCAAAATCAAATGGCGCCGTTGCCGGGGAGCAACAACGAGTAGTTCTTATTTTTGTCTGTTTGTGTTTGCTTGTCTACCATTGCTTTTGTTTGTCTCTCTTGCACTTTTGATATATCTATTGATTGAGCTATCTGACCATTCTTCTTTTGTCTTCTTGCGAGGGACCGCGGAGCAAGGCGGATCGCCTAGGTGACCCGAAGCAACCTTGGGAAGCGGAGCTGGCTATTCTTTAGCCAAGCCGGTAGAGGAGAGCAGGAGGAGTGAGAGAGAGTGGTAGATTAGTTGCAATTTATTTTTGTGAGAGAGTGACTTTGATAATTTGTAATAATATAGGTACTTGGACTCTTGGACACTCCGGGCCTAATTTCCGGGTGTCTGTTCACCCGGGGGCTCACCGCGGATTTTAACGAGTTTTTCACCGCTGTCATTTTCCAGTTTTGTTTTCATTTTTCATTTCTTTTGTGGATTGAGCCCTTAGTTTTAGGCATGCTTGATCGATTAAATTAGGTCCAAACACACTAATAACCTTTGCATGTACCTATAGTTCGTATTTGGACTTAGTTTAAAATTAAACAGTTAGCTCCCTTTCTTAGATCCGCCACACCGCGAGCCCTCTTCATCAAGCGCTCCTGAACTCGATGTGTCGAGAAGAGGAGGGGAGGGTCTAGACCGGACTCTTAGGATCGACGATCGGTGGTTGACTTGTGGTTCTTCACGCTAGCAGTTGCCTATCTTAGGACGATTTCCGCATTGCATATCGGCATGTAGATTAGGTTTATAAATTTCTGCTTTGCATCCCGCATGGAGAGAGCTGGGATTCGCTGTAAGTCTCCTTACTTTGCATCCATCATGTAGGCACAAAGGTGAGAATTCCATCTTTGTGTCGACTTGCACGGCTTTTCCGACTCTATTCTCCCTCTGTTTTTGGACAAAGTAGGATTAAGGAAATACAAAATCGCTAGGAGCTTGTTTGAATCTACTCAAAAGAAGCGATAACACCAAAAAAATTAAAAAAGGGACTGCTAAGAAAACCTTGACCAAAAATAAAATTGGTAATTGGATTCATTGATTGGGGAGAGTAACACCCTCACTTGTTTTCAGGTTGCATGGGAAGGTCTCCTTCCAAGTGAGGTGAGCGCTTCGTAAGGATTAGAGCCAAAATCCCAGCTTGTGGCTGCCTTGTGTATCTCCTAGATTTCCGAAGTATTGGCGCTTCTTTCGTACGTGGACGAGTAGGGCTTGGTCAACATTGGTTATTCTCTATTGTGTACAGCATCGACCTTGTCCGAAGTATCGAGCCTAGGCCACGCCTTCACGGGGGTGTCTGTCTCATCGTCTCGCGTCCGAGTAGGTTCTTGCACGCTCACGGGTGATTCCGTTGCGAGCGAGTTCCGAAGTATCGGTTTCGCCTATTGGCTTCCTCTCTTATTCTTTGGCTGAGTAGGGATCCAGGAAGGGTTACAAGGACCTCAAAAAGCGCAAGCTACAGGTTACACAGGAGGAGGACAAGTACAGGATACTCTTCTGGTAGTACTCTCTCTCCTTTAGGCGTAGCGCTCTAAGGACTCGTGAAAAGACTAATTCCTGAATCAAGCTAAAATTGACAAGATAAAAGCCGAACCGTCACGGCTTCATGTGTTGAGTTGGTGAACTCACCCCTACTTTGTGTTTGATTGCTAGATTTATTTAAGTCAAGATCAAAAACACATCACAATTGTGCGCAATTTTGTTTCTCACTTCATTCCTTCTTCTTCTACAATCCCTCTGCTCTTTCCAATAATCAAGATGATGGGACGGAGATCTCTTAGGCCGACTCTGTCGGCACCGCTATCCAGCACTCCTCCTTATTCATCTAGGACTACCTCAGAGAGTCCACTCTCCGAGCCTGAGTTCACATCCACCCTGTTCCCCCTCGACCACCCTTCCCATTCTCCTTCTCTCAGTCCAATAGTTTCAGAATTCAGTGCATCACAGAGTTCAAATCATTCGACGACACCTGAGATGGCCTCTTTTGCTTTTTCAGAGAATCTAGTGATGGCAGATAGAGGCGAGCACCCAGATGACCATGATCACCCTCCGTTCATAATTGATCAGGTGGCCATCAATAATTCCTTGTTAGCGTCCCTGGAGACCATGTAGAGACAGATCCGTGACCAGGGTACCTTCATGGGTGATCTGATGAGAGAGATAGCTCAGATGAGAGAAAACCGACCTGGGGGCGGTGGCGGTGGAGGAGGAGGACCTGATGCAGGAGGAGGTGATCCAGACGCTGAGAGACCACCACAGACCATCATGAGGGAATTGCACAACCCAGCTGCGTTCCTCACTCACCGTTGGATCAGACTCCCGCCTATCCATGGAGATTTCGAGCTTCGGCCCCACACCATTCAGCTTCTACCCAAATTTCATGGGTTGCCGACCGAAGAACCACTCCTCCACCTCCAAGAATTCGAGATGATATGCAGCACCATCCATGACAGGTTGATGACTGAGGACACGATCAAGATGATTGCCTTCCTGTTCTCATTGGTTGACAGAGCCGCATATTGGCTCAAACACCTCGGGCGATTCATCGACACTTGGGCAGATCTCCGGACCGTATATTTGAAGAAGTACTATCCTCTCGGCCGGGCCAATGCAGCTAGAGCCATGATCAGCAATTTTATCATGATCCCAAATGAACAATTCTATGAAGCCTGGGATCGATTTAGAGAGCTCATCGACCGGTGTCCACATCATGATATATCCAAGCCCAATCTGGTTCAAAGTTTCTTCTGTGGGCTGACACCGGAGCTGCATGGGCTTGTCAACGCCTCCTGCGGTGGATCATATTTCTCCAAAGGTGAAGACGACGTCTGGGCCATCTATGAAGGCATGGCATAAAATTCAACTGTGATGACCCAAGCCAGAGTCTACACACAACAAAAGCCCCCGCAAGGAGCGGGCTCATTTCAGAGGATCGCCCGCATCGATGCCGGTCCTAACACCTCATCGGTAGCCGAGGCCCAAGCCGAATCAGTCGCAGCCGACATGGGCATTATTAGTGAAAAGTTGGACCGCATGGAGATCCTCGAGAAGAAGCGGAACCAAGGTCTTGCCCAGATGGACCTTCTCACCAAAACCATGAGTGACCTGAAGACTCAAATCCTATGCATTCAGGAGGCACAAGCTCATTCCCATCAGCCTCCCAGGTCACGAGCCGACTCCAGCAGTAGCAGTTCCAACCAACCCTCTACCTCATACCGCCAGGTGAATCATATCCAGGCAAAGCCGGTTCCACTGCTACAGTACTACCCAGCGCAACCGCCAGCTTCGGACACGCAGATGGTGGTCTATCAGTCGGAGCAGCCACTGGCAGTTCTTCCCCCACCTTCCTTTGAGCAGGACCCATTGATGAAAGTCAATGGGATATGGTACGACCGGTACCCTCAGCCCGGGATTCGTCGTGATCATCCCGGATTCCGTTGGGGGAACAGTGGCTCCTCATCCCAACAGCACAACCCTGCTCAAGGACAGCAGAACAACCAGCCACCACAATAGCAGCAGCCCCAGTATGCCCATCAGCAGCCGTATCAGAATGGTCCTCGTCCTGCCTATCAGGGACAACAGTGGAGGCAGCGTCAGCAGCCTCAGCAGTCTTATTCCCATCACCCCCAGTATCAACCACAGCAGCAGCAGCAACCCCATTTCCAACAGGGACAACCATCCGATTCTTAGGGTCCCGCTTTTGAGAACCCAGCTCTCGATGATCTTGCCCGCTTGCTCTCCGAACAGCGAGCATCCTTCAGGAAAGAAATGGATGAATTCCGGCAGGAGATGAGGGAGATTATCAAAGGGAAAGCCGCCATACCCGCTCAGATTGAACCTAACCCGAACAATCTGAAAAGGAAGCCTGAGTAGGTAGAGTTTACAGAGGATACCTCTCCTAGTGACTATTTGAGCGATATGTCTTATTCTTTCTATGATGCTGATTTTGTGACTACTAGGAGCGGTAGGATGCCCGTTGGCGGCGCCTCTTCTGAGCGACAACCAGATGCGGCACCAGGAGCGCCAGAGGAGCAGAGTAGCGGTGTTGATGCCGCTAATGATGAGGCTGAAGACGGTGGTGCTGAGGCCACCAATGATAGAGATCCAGACGACGGTACTGAGGCCGTCGTGAGACCAGATACAGACGGTGGTGCTGATACCACCATTTTGGATGCTGAGCTAGAGCGCGGTGCTGATGCCGTGGAGACAGGTGTCGGTGGTGGTACTGAGGCCACCACCTCTACTTTTGTTGAGCCACCCTCTATGATGTTCCCACATTTTGTACCTATGGACTGTGGAAACAAAAAGAAAAACAAAAATATGAATAAAGGAAAGGTTTCTATTCACATTGCGGATCCATATGTGTTGCATGATGATGATTGTATGGATTCTCCTCCCTCACAGGCTCAGGGACCTATTTCTAGTCCTCCATCTGAGGAGGGCCCAACCATCCCCTTCCCGGAAGTACTCCGCTTGGCGAAGGGGAATAGAAAAGAAAATCCTAAGAAGACCCAGTAGGTAGAGATCAGCAACCAGATGATTGATAGATTCCACATTCAGCTGACTCTACGAGAAGCACTTGAGCACATCCCCTTCCTCAAAAAGAACTTGAAAGAGAAAACTACAGTCCGTAGGAAGAGGAGGTACAGAGATCAGATCCATGTGCTCACCCATCACACTTGCTGCGCCATCCAGAACACATTGCCAGCCAAGAGACCTGATACAGGAGCCTCCTATGTCAGATGCGAGATTCAGGAGCAGCAGTTCGATCGTACTCTATTAGACAACGGCTCTTCAATTAACCTTCTTCCGGCAGCCTTACTCGGTCGATTCGAGTTTGGTCCTCTTCTTCGGAGCAGGACGGTCTTTCAGTTTGCTGATAGGTCGATTAAGAGGCCGAAGGGGTTACTGAAAGACGTGGTCGTTACCATTCAGAGCCTGAAATTCCCCGTGGACTTCGTTGTGTTGGACATGGAGACCCCTGAATCGGTAACTGATACCCCCATCATACTTGGACGCCCATTCTTGGCCACAGCCAAGGCGGTAACCGATCATGATAGCAGGAAGGTATGTTTTCGCGTAGAGGGCGAAACCATACAAATAGAGACGATCGATGAGACCAGAGTTAGAGAATTAACATGCTCAGAGCAGTCCACTGAAGCCACGCAGATGACAGAGGAAGAGCTAGACATCCACCAGGAGTGTGATTTCGTGATGACCGATGATGAATCCAACTGGACAGATCCTGTAGCACCGACCCTTGCCTTGCCTACAGATTCACTATATCTAAAGCTCAGGGCAGTCGAGAGCCGGGAGAGCACACCCCTGGAAGAGGATATACCTGAGGCTGACAATGTTGGGACGAGTGGTGCTGATGATTTTCATTCGTGCTCGTCGTCTTCTGATCCCTCGGATTCAGACATTGATTGGGATGATTTTGATGACTATTTGTCTTGTCTGATTCCTCCTGAGTCAACAGCCATAACAGAGTGCGAGCCCGTACAATTCATTGATGATTCAGCCGGCCGCCCTTCGTCAGAGATTCATGCAGAGCGAGAGTTCTCCCACGCAGACCTGGTGGCCTTCACACAAACATATCAGAAGCCAGATCTGCCACCTCCCAGTTGTCCAGAACGGAAACCTCTGTCGCAGTCGATGAAGTACAGATTCCTTGCTGGTGAGCCAGACATGTACCCATTCATTATCTCAACAGATTTGACTGGAGAACAAGAATCTTGTCTGATGGAGGTTCTTGAAAGAAACCGCAAGGCAATAGGATGGAGTATAGCTGATCTCCAGGGGATTAGTCCGTCTCTGTGCTCCCACCACATTTATCTTGAGGAGGACGCTAGGCCGTCGCGTGAATTCCAACGACGGCTGAACCCGAATCTTCGAGACGTAGTCATGAAAGAAATTTCAAAGTGGTGGAGCGCCGATTTTATCTACCCCATCTCCGACTCCAAATGGGTTAGTCCGTTACATGTGATACCCAAGAAGACAGGTATCACTACAGTTGTCAATGAGTCTGGAGAGGAGATCGCTACCAGAGTGCCCACTTCTTGGAGGGTCTGTGTGGACTACAGACGACTGAATGAGGCCACCAAGAAGGATCACTTCCCGCTACCTTTCATTGATCGGATTATCGAGCGGTTAGCTGGGAAGAGTCATTACTGCTTTCTTGATGGGTACTCTGGATATAATCAAGTGGCCATTGCGCCCGAAGACCAGGACAAAACGACATTCACCTGTCTGTTTGGGACTTATGCTTTAAGACGGATGCCCTTTGGTCTATGCAACGCTCCGGCGACATTCCAAAGGTGCATGTTGTCCATATTCTCGGACATGGTGGGTGACTATTTAGAGGTCTTCATGGATGACTTCTCAGTCTATGGCGACGGGTTCGATTCTTGTCTTGACTGCCTAGACCGTGTGCTTCAGCGCTGCATAGAGGTCAATCTTGTGTTATCTTGGGAGAAGAGTCACTTTATGATGACTCAAGGGACGGTCCTTGGTCATATCGTCTCCAACCGGGGCATGGAGGTTGATCCGGCCAAGGAGGATATCATCAGAAAACTCAATCCACCGTCCAACCTGCGTCAGTTGCGGTCTTTTCTGGGGCATGTCGGTTTCTACCGATGGTTCATTCAGGACTTCAGTCGTATTGCCCGACCGCTCACTGACTTGCTGACAAAAGACACCGAGTTTATTGTCAATGATAAGTGTATTGCATCTTTTGAGACTCTTAAGAATATGGTTGTTTCAGCTCCTGTCCTTCAGCCACCTGATTGGTCTCTCCTATTCGAGACAATGACGGACACTTCAGATTTTGCCGTTGGGCATGTACTTGGACAGAGGAGGGATGGATTACCTTTTGCCATTCACTACGCCAGCCGGACTCTGGATGTCGCTCAGCGGAATTACACTGTGACTGAGAAAGAGATGCTGGTCGTAGTCTTTGCTCTTGATAAGTATCGATCGTATATTCTCGGATCTAGAGTGACAATCTACACTGATCACACCGCCATCCGGTACCTAATGTCTAAGAAGGATGCCAAAGCACGTCTGACCAGATGGATCCTTCTTCTCCAGGAGTTTGATATTGAGATTAAAGATAAGCCTGGAGTCAAGAATGTGGTGGCGGATCATCTCTCCAGATTGGAGAACCTTGAGGAATCTGAGCCCAGTGCACCTATTACAGAGACATTCCCAGACGAGGCGATCTTGGCGATCACCTCACTCCCGTGGTATGCTGACTTTGTAAACTATCTTGTTGCCAAGACAGTCCCTCAGGGTTGGCCCAGGCAGAAACTTGAGACCTTCCTAGCTAAGGCCAAGTTTTACCATTGGGAGGATCCCATCCTTTATCATGAAGGAGGGGATAGCATCTAGAGGAGGTGCATTCCTCAAGAAGAGCAGCATAGCGTCCTCACATATTGCCACAAGCTTGAGGCAGGAGGACATCATTCTGGAAAAAGGACAGCACAGAAGGTGCTCCAATCCGGCTTATGGTGGCCTACTCTCTTCAAGGATTCTGATGAGTTCGTGAAGAGATGTACTGACTGTCAGAAAATGGGAACCTGCGGACAGAGAGACATGTTTCCCATGCAACCCATTCACTTCTGTGAGGTTTTTGATGCATGGGGGATTGATTTCATGGGCCCATTTCCTAAGAGTCAGGGATTCAAGCATATTTTGCTCGTTGTGGATTATGTCAGTCGATGGGTTGAGGCCATCCCCGCACGAGCCGCAGTTGCGAAAACTATGTGTAAATTTTTGAGGAAAAATATCATTTCACGGTTCGGGATACCTAGAGTCTTGATTTCAGACGGGGGGTCTCATTTCATCAATGACAAGGTTAAGGCCCTTGCAGACGAGTTCGGCATTGACCATCCGGTTGCAACACCATATTACCCTTGGACTAATGGTCTTGCCGAAGTGTCGAATCGGGAGATAAAAACAATCTTGCAGAAAGTTGTCCACCCAGACCGAAAGGATTGGTCACAGCTTTTGGACTCGGCCCTGTGGGCCTATCGGACCTCTTTCAAGAATCCATTAGGGACATCTCCCTTTCGTTTCGTCTATGGCAAGCCGTGCCATTTGCCAGTGGAAATCAAGCACAAATCTTTTTGGGCAGTCACTGAGTTGCTGTTAGATCCCGAGAGTATAGGAGACCAGAGAAGAGTAGAATTGGTTGTCCTGGAAGAATTGAGAGACACAACCTTCTCCAACAGCCTACAGTACAAAGAGAAAGTGAAGACATGGCATGATTCCCATATCAGCCATAAACAGTTTGAGCCGGATCAGAGAGTATGGTTGTTTGATTCCAGGCTTAAATTATTCCCAGGGAAATTGCAGAGCAAGTGGAAAGGTCCGTATGTGGTCAAGAAGGTGCATGACAATGACAGCATCGACATATCCGAACCGTCATCTTACTCTACCTTCCGCGTCAATGGTCAACGCCTGAAACTATATCTAGATCATGATCCGCCGACCATTGACGTTGCCCCCATTCTTCTGGTCTGAGAAGTGTACTTTGACTCAGGTCATCTGCATCTCATACATGGTAACCACTTCTATCTTCCGCTGTACAGATCCATCTGTTAATATCACTCTTTCATCTGTTGATTTATTTTCTTCTTTTCCTCTTTTCCTTTTCTATTTTATTTATCTATCAAAAAGGTGTCGCCCTTGTAGACAGTTTTCCATACTTAGGACGTACTTTGTCCTAAGTATAGGGGGGCGCACACCTCGAGTTTCTATATTCTTCGATCCTCTCCATTGTCTCCTCTTCTTGTCTATACTTAGGGATATTTTACCCTAAGTATAGGGGGAGACAATCTGAGTACGATCTGTTCATTCCTACCCTTGACCCTCCCTGCTTTGTGTACAGTCTGCTATACTTAGGATTATTTGATCCTAAGTATAGGGGGACGGTCAACTTATCATTGGTTCATTCATTAGTTCTTTATTCTTTAGACTTGCCTATACTTAGTACGAGTTATGTCTTCTCTTTTCTCTCTGATCTATGAGGACATAGCTCAAGCTAAGTATAGGGGGGTCGTATATACTGCGTATATACTTTAGCCATAACTCATACTTTCGTATTTTCTTAATAATATGGCTAATAATTCTTTAAAATTCATTAAAAACCCTTAATAAAAAGGTGTATCATTCCTCAAATTCTTTTTGTATATACTGATTAATAAATCAGGTGAAAATGTTTTTTACAAAATGTTTGAAAAATAGTTTGAAAATCTTTGTGAAAATCTATTGAAAACTATTTTGAAAATATTTTGTTACATGTTTTCAACCTTTGTAAAAATGTGTGGTTCGTAAAATTTCTTTTCTTTGTGTGAAATAAAATGTTTGAAAAATGATTTGCAAAGGGTTTGAAAAATGGTTGCAAAAATATTTTGAAAAATCTATACCTACTGTTTTGAAAGCCTTTGAAAAATGATTTTCAAATGTGTGTACATGTTGTAAAATGTTTGTAAAAACTATTTCGGACTATAGTTTTTCAAAATTGTTTGTAAAATGATTGTCAGATAAATTTGAGGAATATATGCATCACACCTAAAATTCACTATATATCTTTATAAAATTGATCACTTACCCTTGTTAAATCTTAAAAATCCACTTCTTGTGTATATAAGAAGCACTCCCGTGTACATAGTTTTCACCTAGTTTTCAGCCAAAACTCTTTGTTTTCAAAAATCCCAAAAACATTTGCAAAATTAAAATCCAAAAAAAACATTTGAAATATCTTTTTGAAAAATCTAAAAAAATGCATATGCATCATCATCATCTTTTCAAAAATCCATAAAAAGATCAAAATCTTGAAAATTGCATCATAGAAATATTTTTTGCATAGCAATGCATAGCATGAGCATTTTTCAGATTGAGTTTGAGAGTTGAACAAGTCTAAGTAAAATCCGGAGGTTGGAGCTTGATTGGACCTTAAAATCTACCTAATAATAGGAACCTTATAGGAACTGGGTTTGAGGTACTTCAGGTCTAGTTGACGTAATTCTTTGAGGATTACGGGACTTGGTTCAATGGATTCTTGACTGCCTAAGTAGAGTATTTCGGAGCACACGCACGACTCTTGTTGATAATGAGCTAACTTGGACACCTGCACCTTTCACATAGCTCTCCACGGATGAGGTGGTGAGGAGGCAGTTTCCTTTGGCTTGGGGTAGCATATGAGGGTAGTACTTCTAGGCGGAACCTCTCTTCTTCATCTTCTAGTGAAGGAAGTGCGCCTCAACTTGGTCTAGTGGTGATGAAGGCTAAAGACAGTAGCCGTGGGTTGCAATAAAGCTTCAAAAGAGGGATAGTCTACAGGCTCAAGAGGAAAATTTCTTGTATATATGCTGCACCATGTAGATATGTTGTACAGATGCACTTGAAAAAAAAAGTGGTGGGTCGGATTGAAAATTTAATAACCCCACCAGAGTGTATATAGTCCAATAAAGGAAAAGCTTATGGTATCCATGTTACATCTCATGAAGCTTGCAGCGGGAGACTTAGCTACACTGGTTGAGCTCGCAAAATTCTATACCTCTTATTCCCCCTCTTCTTGAGCCGGTTGCACTTGAACTTAGAAGGGAATACCCCGCTTCTCGAGGAAAGAGTTGCTAGACCGAGGCATTAGAGTTACCAGGGTGGGGGAGGTTGTTTCTTTGTTACTTCTGAGGTGGGGAGCTACATATCACTTACACTGTACGAGTCAGACTCATAGTCGTAAGAGTTTGCGTATGAGTTGAAGTATTTCTGACCTGGCTATTGAGGAGACTTGGACAGAGTTTTGTGATTCTCAAGGACTATTGGATTTCAAATTTGGTTCTCGTTAAGGTTCCGACCGCACTAAAATTCCAAAGGTCTGACTTAAGCTCCAAACTTTGATTTTGCGAAGACAAGTTTGATCATCAAATTAAATCCAAGTTCTTCTTTTTCTTTTCTCTTTTTCTTTTTGCACTTATTGCATAAGTGTTTGCTAGGGACTAGCAAAGGTAAAGTATAGAGGGATGATGAATCCACATTTCATCATCTTTTCTATCATTTTGGCACCAAAAACCCTAGTAAATGCCTGTAAATACCTTTAATTTCATCATCTTAGCATTCATGCATGTGCATCTAAATAGTGTATAAAATACTTTAATTAAAGCCAAAATTATAGAATAAATAAAAGAAAAGAAAAATAATAAAATATTGTAAATATTTTATGACTCGAAACCCCGAGACCTAGGCATCTTGATGAATAGGTCGACAAGGAATAAAGTAGGGGGAGATAAGGTCAGAAATACAGTCAAATACCTATACTTTTAAATTCATTCTTTATTCATTTTGGGACTTATTTTTGGTTCCACTTTTTATTCATCAAATGAAGAAACTCTGTACATGAAAGTTGTAGATAATTTAGCAAATAAAAATACAAATCTGATTTCACAGAAAAATAATGTACAGACAAAAAGTTATGGTCTGAATAAAAATCCAGAATCCCAACTTCCCAAACTCGTATCTCACAACTGACAACTCCAAATGCAGCAAATTCACCTTTAATTGTATATAGAATAAAATAATCTATTTAATGGTGGTGGTTTCGCATTTGGCGGAGGTACGGTTTGAAAGTTGAGTTTTGGATCCACTTTGTATAGCTATACAGAATAAAATATTCAATTTATTATTTATTCATTATTCCTTTATGTTTATATTTTTATAATGTTGTAAATATTACTTATAATAATTATGTACATTAAAATTGGAATAAAAACCTAAAGAAAACTCAAAATAAAAATAAACATATATAGATCATACAGGTATTATACCTATATTTATACCTATACTTTTTGTACTTATATTTTATTTAATATACATAATACATCAGAAAAATAAAATAAAAATATATTTGTGTATATAAAAGTATTTTATGATTTTATAAAATAATAAGTAAAAATAATAAAATTAAAATACACAAAATAAAAATAAAATGCTAAAACACATAGGTATTATACCTATAAAGGGCTAAAAAGTGAACTTATAAAAATACACCTCATAAAATAAATTAAAAATCATAATTAAATACTACATAAAATAACGAATATTTTTTTATTTTATAATCATTAATTAATTCATCCTTTTTCTATTTTTTATTGAATTTACAAAATATTTACCCGGGATTTTTCCTGATTGGTCCACGTGGACCAATCAGGAGACGGTCCCAGTTGACCCAGGTCAACTGGTCGTCCTCCCCACCTACCCCTGTCAGAAGACTTGGTTTTTGATCCATTTTCTTGGTCTTTTCCCAACCAATTCTTTCACCCTTTCGTCTTGGTTTCTTCTGCATTTTTCTCCCTCGATCATCCCTCTTGCCCGCCATGTGTTTACCTCGGGCCAAGGATCACTGAGACACTCCAGAATCGTTGATCTTCGAGCCCCTGCAACTCGAGGTCAAACCACTTAAAACCAAACCTCCACCTTCATTTCAAATTTGAGAACCCTTGGTCCACCCCTCGTCGCCACCTTCGTGCTCCCGAGCTCCCTGGAGGTGACAGCTCCACCGCGAGGCCATAAGCCAAGGCGATCGAGGTCGAGGGTGACTCCGCCACCTCCCGCAAGACCGGCGGCTGAGGTATACTCCTCCCTCTGGCTCCGGCTATTGAGGGCCCCCCCCCCTTTCATTTCTTGCATGCATTTCGTTCCTGTTAGTGTTAGGATCAAAAACCCCAAAAAAAATTTCGAGTTCCATCTTCTAAATCGTCCGATTCACCAACTTGGTCGGAGCGCTCCTCCGGTCGCTCGTCGCTACGCCACTCCACGCATCTCCACGTCCAACCGAGGGTCCAGACAGTTTGCCCTGGACCCCTTGACTTTTCTTGCAGGTCAAAGCGCATTTGATAGTGCCTGGAGATGAGTTTTGAAGCTCGCCGAAGCTGTTGAAGCCCCGTAGCTCCGCCAGCTACCCACGAGCACCACGGCCCTCGCCGTGGATTTTTGACGCCTCCAGGAGGAAGAGGAGACCTGCAGGAGCCTCCACGCCAATTTTGAAGCCCAATCTCCACCGGAGGTCGGAGATCTCGCGCGTCGAAGCTCGCTCTCGCCGGCGGCCGACGTGTTCTTCGTCACCACCTCCCAGCCGTTGGATCGAGGAGCTCCCCCAGGTCGAGCAACAACTGTTGGATCGTGCCACGTCTCCACCGTCCGATCATCCTCAGATGATCTAATCTCCGCCGTCCAAGCGAAGCGTCGTCGACCATTGGATTCACGCCACGTGTATAAGTGAAGATCTGCAGCCGTTGGATCCGCACGCTGAGGGTATTTTGCATCTTAGCCCCTGCGCATTTTGTATTTACTTTTTAGTCGAATAATTTTCGTCTGTAGTGTAAAAGTTTTGTAACATTTGCTAAAAGACCCCCGCATTTATTTTATTTACGTATAGGTCCCTCGCCACCTCACCTCACGTGACCTGTTCACGTGAGGTGTGGGCATTTTGCAACGGACCCTTGGCTTTTGGATTATTTCGTTTTAGTCCTAAACTTTTGTAGTACAGTGTTAAATTTTGGGATATTTTGCACATCAACCCACGAGGTTTTTGAAAATTGCGTTTGGATCCTCGCCAGGCGCGTGTGTCGCACGTGTTCGGCTTGGGCATTTTGTATTGAGGCCCCTCCGGGTTTTGTAATTGGCTTCTAGTCCTTTAAATGCAAGTTTTAGTGTAAAACTTTGTGGAAATTTTGCACATACCCCCTGGATGTTTGAGAAATTGCATATATATACCCCTGTCAGGCCTGATTAATGTTTGTATGCTTGTTTTAATTATTGAAGTTATCATTTTGTCTCCAAAAATTCCACAAAAATTAACTTAGGCTCCTGTCAACTTGCATTTGCACGCCATATTTTTGCATTACATTTTTACTGCATTTTCATATGTATTAAAAATCAAAAACATGCATTTGTTTCCCCGTTTGCATTAGAAAATACATAAAAATTATAAAAATGTTTTGAAAAATTCCAAAAAAAATTCCCTACTGTTTATTTTAACCTATTTTAGTGTCAATCCAAAAATCCCTAAAAATCTCAAAAGAAAAACCTTAAAAATTCAAAAAGAATCAAAAACTTCAAAATAAATCTATAAAATCAAAGAAAACTCAGAAAAATACAAACCCATTTCCTGTTTGTTCTATATTTCATTATCTTTATTTGAAAATTAGTGTGAACAATTTTGGTGGCTGTTTGCTGATTTTAATTCCTATTTTACTCACAGCGAGTACATATTTCACTGTTTTCCCTTATTTCAGTATTTAAAAATATCAAAAATAGTTTGAAAAATACCCAAAAAATACAAAAACAGTAAAAAACCATAAAAATATCAAAAACATTTTATTTCTGAATTTTTGGTTATTTCTGCATATTTTTATAAATACTTTATCTTGTTTTTTTATTATATTGCTTTCTTATTCCAATATAAAAAAATATAAAATATAAAATTATAAAAATCAGAAAATTAAAAATCAAAATACAAAATTAAAAATTGAAAATATAAAAAATTAAAAATTAAAAACCCACAAAAATCTTTGCTTGTTCGCTTAGTGTAGACACCACACACTTTCACTTACACACATTAGTTTGAATTACCCTGTTTGCTCCCTGTGTTCGAACTCTCTGCATACTTGACTGCTATACATCTTTTGTGCAGGGTTAAAAATAAATTTTAACTCCAAATTTATTTCCATTTCCTTGATCTATAGTGTGGGTTAATTGTTGATTTTAGTCCAGGATTCATTGTGAGTTGTCACAGTGACGATTATCTCCGCCTTGTGTGAGATACCATTTTTAGACTCCGTGAATTTTGGCAAAATCATGCACCCCGAGTGTTCTATTCTTTTCGATCCTCTCCATTGTCTCCTCTTCTTATCTATACTTAGGGGTATCTTACCCTAAGTACAGGGGGAGACAGTCTGAGTACGATCTGTTCATTCCCACCCTTGACCCTCCCTGCTTTGTGTACAGTTTGCTATACTTAGGATTATTTGATCCTAAGTATAGGGGGGACGGTCAACTTCTCATTCGTTCATTCGTTCCTTATTCTTTAGACTTTTCTATACTCAGTACGAGTTATGTCTTCTCTTTCTCTCTGATCTATGAGGACATAGCTCAAACTAAGCATAGAGGGGTCGTATATACTACGTATATACTTTAGCCATAACTCGTACTTTCGTATTTTTACTATTAATTATGGTTAAT
The DNA here is from genome assembly GCA_037367405.1 of Ottelia alismoides. Classification (NCBI taxonomy): domain Eukaryota; kingdom Viridiplantae; phylum Streptophyta; class Magnoliopsida; order Alismatales; family Hydrocharitaceae; genus Ottelia; species Ottelia alismoides. Next base: position 782,455 of record JAZKJV010011160.1, on the reverse strand, counting down.
TATACTTATACAATTCATTAAAAACCTTAATAACAAGATGTGATTATTCCTCAAATTCTTCTTGTACTTACTGATTAATAAATCAGGTGAAAATATTTTTTTACAAAATGTTTGAAAAATAGTTCGAAAATCTTCGTGAAAAATCTTTTGAAAGCTATTTTAAAAACATTTTGTTACATGTTTTCAATATTTTTAAAATATTTTGATTGTAAAATTATCTTCTTTGTGTGAAATAAAATGTTTGAAAAATGATTTGCAAATGGTTTGAAAAATGGTTGCGAAAATGTATGAAAAATTTATATATACTGTTTGGAAAACCTTTGCAAAATAATTTTCAAATATGTGCACATGTTTGTAAAAACTAGTTGTAAAAATTATTTTGGACTATAGTTTTCAAAATTGTTTGAAATACCTGTGTCAAATAAGTTTGAGGAATACATACATCTCACCAAAATTCACTATATATATTTATAAAATTGACCACTTACCCTTGTAAATTCTTAAAATCCACTTCTTGTATATATAAAATGCATCCCTGTGTAAATATTTGTACCTAGATTTTGGCCAAAACCTTTTTGTTTTCAAAAAATCCCAAAAACATTTGCAAAATTAAAATCCAAAAACATTTGAAAAACCTCTTTGAAAAATCTAAAAAAATGCATATGCACCATCTTTTCAAAAATCCATAAAAAGTTCAAAATCTTAAAAAGTGCATCACAAAAAATTTTTTTGCATTCTGCATATCATTTGCATAGCATGAGCATTTTTCGGATTGAGTTTGATAGTTGAACAAGTCTACGTAAAATCCGAAGATTAGAGCTTGGTTGGACCTTAAATCTACCTAATTAACAGGAACCTTATAGGAGCTGGAATTGAGGTACTTCAGGTCTAGTTGACTTAATTCTTTGAGGATCACGAGACTTGGTTCATTGGATTCTTGACTTCCTAAGTAGAGTATTTTGGAGCACACGCACGACTCTTATTGATAGTGACCTAACTTGGACAACTGCACCTTTCACTTGGCTCAACTCAGTTGGAGTGGTGAGGGGGTTGGATTTGCCGGTATGAGACGCACACAGGTGGAAACCCTTGTCCTCCTCTACGGAGGGAAGTGCACCCCAACCCATCCAGTGATGATGAGTTTCGAGGATAGGATATCGTAGGTCGCAATAAAGCTTCAAAAGGGGGATAATCTACTGGCTCAAGAGGAAAAACTCCCTATGTAAATGATGTTGTATATACTATTTCAAAAAAAATGCAAAAGCAAAAACTCCAAAAAAGTGGACAGGCTTGTACAAAAATAAAAATGCATGCCGGAGTGTACATATGTGTAAAGTCAAATAAGCAAGCATGTGCTTCAAAGTCAAATCATGTGAGCCTGCAGCAGGATGACTTGACTACACTGGCCTTGCATCCTAGGATAGGTAGCTACACTGGCTACCGTCCAGTCTTCTTCCCCCTCCTCTTGAGTTGGTTGCCACTTGAACTTATAAGGGAATACCCTGCTCCTTGAGGAATGAGTTGTTGGATTTGGGAATCATTGGGTTGTCATACCGGAGAAGTCAGTCTCTTTGTCATTTCAGTTGGCGAGAGCCACCATCACTTACACTGTACGAGTCAGATTCATAGTGGTAAGGGTTTGTGTATGAGTTGAAATATTTCTGACCTGGCTATTGAGGAGACTTGAACAAAGTATTGGGATTCTCAGGGATTGTTGGATTTCAAATTCAGCTCTCATTAAGGTTCCGACGACACTAAAATCCCAAAGGCCCGACTTAAGCTCCAAACTTTGATATTGTGAAGACAAGTTTGATAATTAAATTTAATCCACCTTCTTCTTTTTCTTTTCTTTTCTTCTGCACTTATTGCATAATTGTTTGCTAGGGACTAGCAAAGGTAAAGTATAGGGGGATGATGAATCCACATTTCATCATCTTTATTCTATCATTTTGGCCTCAAAAATCCTGGCAAATGCGTGTAAATACCATTAATTCCAGCATCTTAGCATTCATGCATGCGCATATAAATAGTGTATAAAATAATGTATTTAAAGCCAAAATTATAGAATAAATAATAGAAAAGAAAAAGAATAAAATATTGTAAATATTTTATGACCCGAAGCCCCGAGACCTAGACATCTTGATGAATAGGTCGACAAGGAATAAAGTAGGGGGAGATAAGAGCCAAAATACAATAAAAACACCTTTTATTTTATTCATTCTTTATACATTTTGGGACCTATTTTCAGTTTCACTTTTTATACCTCAAATAAAGAAACTTTGTACATGAAATTTCTAGATAATTAAATAAAGAAAAATATAAAAATTGATTTCATACAAAAATAATGTACAGATAAAAAGATATGATTTGAATAAGAATCCAGAATCCCAATTTCCCAGACCTGTATCTTGCAAATAAAAACTCAAAACGCATCAAAATCACTTTAATTGTATATAATTTAAAATAAGTTATTTAATGGAGGTGGTTTCACATTTAGAGGAGTTACGGTTTGAAAGTTGAGTTTTGGACCCCTATTGTATACTTGTACAGATTAAAATATTCATTTTATTATTTATTCATTATTTTTTTAATTTTATATTTTTATTATTTTTGTAAATATTACTTATAATAATTGTGTACATTAAAATCAGAATAAAAATATAAAAGAAACATAAAAATAAAATACTTGTATAGAGCATACATAGGTATAATACATGTATACATACCTACATAATTTATACTCTTATTTTATAAAGAGTATAAAATCTATCAGAAAAACAAAATAAAAATATATTTAAGTGTATAAAAATACTTTTTAAATATATAAAATAATAAGCAAAAATAAATAAATTAAATATACAAAATAAAAATAAATTATTAGAATATATAGATCAACATACCTATTAGCTATAAAAGGTAATTGTAAAAGAATACTCCGTAAAATAATAAATATTTTTTATTTTATAACCTAAAAATAATAAAATCATTTGTTATTTTTAAATCAATTTACAAGACATTTTCCAGGGATTTTTCGGGGTTGGTCCACGTGGACCAACCAGGAGACAGTCCACGTTGACCTCGGTCAACTGATTGTCCTCCCTCTGCCTGTGTCAGACCTCAGTTTGACCCCTCCTTATCGATTTTTTCGAGGCTTGTTCTTGCGCCCTTTCGAGTTAGCATCTTCTTGACTTTTGACCCTCGATCAACGGGCATACCCGCCCTTGTGCAACCTCGATCGATGGGTCGACGTGACAGTCGCTGCGCCTCGTTCTTCCTCGCCTTTCCGTCAACCCCTTATATGCAGACCCCCCTCTTCCATTCAAAGTTTGAACTCCAATTTGTCCCGATCTTCTCCCCCTTTCGTGTGCTTTGGCTACCTGGAGGTGACAGCTCCAGATCTAGCCATCCAAGGCAGAGTTTCGTCGCGGATTAGGGCGAGTTCCACCACCTCCGGTGAACCCCGACGTCAAGGTATTTTATACCTCAGGTTCTTCCCTTAGAGGTGCTTGTTTTTTTTCTTTTTCCTTGCCTCTTTTATTCACAGTAGTCGTAGGAGTCCATAGCCACCTTTATCCCCGACGTTCATCGATCAAATCACGCCATCGAGACCTTCGCCGGAGCGGGATAACATGGGAAATCCGACGATCGTACGGTTTCACAAGGCGAAACAGCAGTCGGTGTATTGATCGCACAAAAATCCTGTATTAATCAACAATTAACCCACGATAAGAAATCAAACAATGACAAATAAAAGTGGAGTTAAAATTTATTATAACTCTACAAATATGTGTATAGTGTGCAAGTATGTAGAGTGTCGAACTCAGAGAGCAAACATGATAAATCAAGCAATTCAAGTGCAAAAATGTGAATGTGATTAAGTGTCTACAAATATGCAAATTTTTGTGGGTTTTTATTTATATTTTTTATTTATTTTTTCGATTTTATATTTTTGTATTTTGATTTTTGATGTACTAATTTTATATTTTATTTTTTTGTATTTTATATTTTTATATTTTCTTTTTCAATAATAGAATATATGTGTACACTATAAGAGAAAGAGGAATAGAATATTTATAAAAATGGGTAAAAATAAGAAAAAATCAGGAAAAAAATTGTTTTTGGTCTTTTTTATAATTTTAAGCTGTTTTTGTGATTTTTAGATATTTTTATGAATGTTTTTGATATTTTTAAAAGTGAAAATACAAGAAAACAGTGAACTAAGCCCCTGGACGAGACTAAAATGAGGATAACAATTAGCAAATAGTATCTAAAATTCCTCAAATTAATTTTAAAATAAAGGAAATACAATAAGGAAACTACAGAAACTGAGTTTGTATTTTTAGGATTTTTCTAGAATTTTTTTAGATTTTTATGGAGTTTTTAGGGGTTTTCTAATTTTTAGGAGTTTTGTTTTATATATTTTAGTGATTTTTGGTAGAAGCTAAAACACACGAAAAGACACAAAATATATTTTTTTATGAAATTTTCAGAGATGTTTTTATAATTTTTATGGATTTTATAATGCGAAGAGTGTTGAAAATGCTTGTTTTTGAATTATTATAAATATAAAAATGCAATAAATATGCAATAATATGATGCTACAGAAACCTAAGCTATTTTTTTGTAGATTTTTTAGAATTTTATAGATGCATGCAAAAAATAGAGGAAGCAGCAAGAAACTACACTCTGTCAGGGGTATTTTTGCAAATATAGAGAAGTCCAGGGGCACGAATACAATTTTCTCACAAAATATACAATGCTAGCAGAAAGTTTCTGGGTTGAATGGAAATGAATAAAGTAGCAAGGGCGATTTAGCAAAATTCCCAGGAGGCACGTGCGTAAGCACGCGCGCCTGGGAAGGACTGATCTGCAATTCACAAAATCCTTAGGGGCATCAATGCAAAATTGCCAACGTTTTATAAATGCAATTAGAAACTTTAGGACTAAAACTAAATAAGAAAAGACCCTGGGGTTTCCTGCAAAATTGCCAAGTCACATGCGCGAAGCACGTGACCTGGCAAGGGTCGAAATATAATACCGCAAAGTATGGGGGTCTTTTGATAAATATTACAAAAGATATAAAGTAGCCAATGAATGTTTAGATACCACTTCGTAAATACAAAAAGGGATGGGGTAGAATGCAAAATTACCTCGAAGCCTCTGCAATCCGACGGCGGCTGATATTTCACTTAACGCCACGTATCAGCGATCCAACGGCCCGTACCCCTTCGTGTGTGGATGGCCCTGATTAGAACCCCGTCGTTGATCGAACGGTGGACGTGTGCAGGGATCTAACGGCAGCTGGAGCTCAGGAAGAACAATTCATGATCCAACGTCTCGGAGCAGGTCAGCAAGAACACCCGACGAACTCGCGCATGGCGAGCTTCAAATCAACGATACGCACGTCTCCGAGCAGCTGAGACTCAACCAAGCGGCTCTCCTTGTTCTTCACGTCGCCACGAAGCTAGAAACACCACCAGGAATGTTCGGGGACCAACGGCGGGTCCCTGGAGCTCGTCGACGTGCCGGCGGTCCTGGATCTCCTTCCAGGTCTCAGATGGGGCGTAGAAGCCCCCTTCAGATCCTGCAACAAACGAGGAAACACGGCAGAGAAGCGCAGCAACGACCTGGCTTTTATTGGCGAAGAAAAGCGTGTGTGGAGTCGATGGTGGTCACCGGAGCTCAAGAGCTCCGGCGACGTGTTTGATCGTGGATCTCGATGAAGGATTCGATTAAAGGACGAAATAAGCGTACAAAATAGAAGCTAGGACTACCGCTAATTAATCAGCAAGAAAAATAGATAACAAGCAAAACCTGGATGGCTTTAAAAGCCAGAGAAAGACCTCACGGCCAAGGTGGCCGGAGATGGGTGGAGCCGCCTTCTCTCGCGTCAAACACCGCTGCCAAGGGTCGAGGGAGGAAGCTGTCACCTTCCTCTACCTCGAGCTCACCAGGAACGAGCGAAAGATTAGGTCAAAGGGGTTCAACGGCGAAATGGAAGAGAAGAGGCGTTTTTGAAAGCATGGTGACAAGGCTCCCAAGATTGATCGATGGACATTGATTCAACGATTCATTCCCCGAGATAAGCATCGGGCGAGTATCCTTGATATGTGGGCATGAAAAGTCCTGAAGACTCCATCACGAGAATATGTAAGGAACATCCTAGAAAATCCATGAAATGGGACAAAAAATGTCATTCTGACATGAACAGGAGGGGGTCAGACGGTTGACCGGAGGTCAACGGTCAGACCCACCTGGTTGGTCTACGTGGACCAACCAGGAAAATCCCGCAAAACATGTTTTATAAATTCAATTTAAAATACTAAATGAATTTATTAATTTTTGGTTATTAAATAAAAAATGTTTTTTATTTTATAAATTATTTTATGGTGATTTTTATTTATTTTTATGAGGCTTATAATTACAAGTTACTATATATAGGCTATATAGGTATACATGTCTATATATTTTAATATTTTATTTTTATTTTGTGAATTTAATTATATATTTTGTTTATTATTTTATAAATTTATAAAGTGTTTTTATACACTTAAATATATTTTTATTTTATTTTTTGAAGTGTTTTGTACACTTAATAAAATATAAGTATAAATTATATAGGTATGTATGCAGGTATTATACCTAGGTATGTTAGATACAAGTATTTTATTTTGTGTTTTATTTATGTTTTTATTTTGATTTTAATATACACATAAATTATATATAATATTTATAAAATTATAAAAATATAACATTGTAACAATAATGAATGAATAATAAAATGAATATTTTAATCTGTACAAGCATACAATAGGGGTCCAAAACTCAACTTTCAAACCGTAACTCCGAAAATACGAAACCACCTCCATTAAATAGCTTATTTTAAATTATATACAATTAAAGGTGAGTTTGGCACATTTCGAGTCTTTATTTGCAAGATATAGGTCTGGGAAGTTGGGATTTTGGAATCTTATTTAGATCATAACTTTTTATCTGTACATTATTTTTGTATGGAATTAATTTTTTATTTTTATATATGAAATTATCTACAACTTTTGTGTACAAAGTTTCTTTATTTGAAGTATAAAAAGTGGATCCAAAAATAGGTCCCAAAATTAATAAAGAATGAATTACATAAAAGGTATTTTTATTGGTTTTTGGCCCTTATCTCCCCCTACTTTATTCCTTGTCGACCTAGTCATCGAGATGCCTAGGTCTCGAGGTTTCGGGTCATAAAATATTTACAATATTTTATTCTTTCTCTTTTCTTTTATTTATTCTATAATTTTGGCATTAAATACAGTATTTTATACACTATTTATATGCACATGCATGAATGCTAAGATGCGGAAATTAAGGGTATTTACATGCATTTGCTAGGGTTTTCGAGACCAAAATGATAACCCCCTATACTTTACCTTTGCTAGTCCCTAGCAAACACTTATGAAATAAGTGCAGAAAGAAAAGAAAAAGAAGAAGTTGGATTAAATTTGATTATCAAACTTGTCTTCACAAAATCAAAGTTTGGAGCTTAAGTTAGACCTTTGGAGTTTTAGTGCGGGCGGAACCTTACTGAGAATCGAATTTGAAATTCAACAGTCCCTGAGATATTTTGATCCGGCATTAGGTGTGGGACCATCGTCTGATTCTCCCAAGACTCTGTTCAAGTTTTCTCAATAGCCATGTCAGAAATATTTCAACTCATACGCAAACTCTTACGACTATGAATCTGACTCGTACAGTGTAAGTGATAGTGGCTCTCCCCAACTGAAATGACAAAGAGACTGACTTCTTCAATATGACAACCCAATGATTCCCCAATCCAACAACTCATTCCTCAAGGAGCAGAGTATTCCCTTCTAAGTTCAAGTGACAACCAGCTCAAGAGGAGGGGTGAAGAGAAGAATGGATGGTGGCCAGTGTAGCTACCTATCCTAGGATGCCAGACCAGTGTAGTCAAGTCATCCAGCTGCAGGCTCACATCATTTGACTTTGAAGCTCAAGCTTGCTTATTTGACTTTACACATATGTACACTTCGGCAGGCATTTTTATTTTTGTACAGGCCTGTCCATTTTTTTGGAGTTTTTGCTTTTTGCATTTTTTTGAATACTATACAGCAGCATTTACATAGGGAGTTTTTCCTCTTGAGCAAGTAGACTATCCCTCTTTTTAAGCTTTATTGCAACCCACGATCTCCTATCCTCGAAACTCATCATTACTGGACGGGTTGGGATGCACTTCCCTCCCTAGAGGAGGACAAGTGTTTCCACCTGTGTGCGTCTCACACCGGCAAATCCAACCCCCTCACCACTCCAACTGAGTTGAGCCATGTGAAAGGTGCAGGTGTCCAAGTTAGGTCGTTATCAACAAGAGTCGTGCGTGTGCTCCGAAATACTCTACTTAAGCAGTCAAGAATCCATTGAACCAAGTCTCGTGATCCTCAAAGAATTAAGTCAACTAGACCTGAAGTACCTCAATCCCAGTTCCTATAAGGTTCCTGTTAATTAGATAGATTTTAAGGTCTAACCAAGCTCCAATCTTTGGATTTTACTTAGACTCGTTCAACTATCAAACTTAATCCGAAAAATGCGAATGCTATGCAAATGCTATGCAGAAAATATTTTTGTGATGTAATTTTCAAAGATTTTGAACTTTTTATGGGTTTTTGAAAAGATGATGCATATGCATTTTTTAGATTTTTCAAAAAGATTTTTCAAATGTTTTTGGATTTTAATTTTGCAAATGTTTTTGGGATTTTTGAAAACAAAAGGTTTGGCAAAAATGAGGTACAAATATTTACATGGGGATGCATCTTATATTTACAAGAAGTGGATTTTAAGACTTTACAAGGGTAAGTGCTCAATTTTATAAATATATATAGTGCATTTTGGGTGTGATGTATATATTCCTCAAACTTATTTGACAAGGGTTTTTCAAACAATTTTGAAAACTATAGTCCAAAATAATTTTTACAAACAACTTTTTCAAACATGTACACACATTTGAAAATTATTTTGCAAAGGTTTTCCAAAAAGTATGTGTAGATTTTCAAATATTTTTGCAACCATTTTTCAAACCATTTGCAAATCATTTTTCGAACATTTTATTTCACACCAAGAAAATAATTTTACAATCAAAATATTTTACAATGGTTGAAAACATGTAACAAAACGTTTTCCACATAGTTTTCAAAAGATTTTCACAAGGATTTTTAAACTATTTTCAAACTTTTTATAAAAAATATTTTCACCTGATTTATTAATTAGTAAATACACAAAGAATTTTGAGGAATAATTACATCTTTTTATTAAGGATTTTAATTAATTTTTATAAGTATAATTAGGCATATTTATTAGAAAATACGAAAGTACGAGTTATGGCTAACGTATATATACAGTATATACGACCTCCTATACTTAGCTTGAGCTATGTCCTCATAGATCAGAGAGAAAAGAGAAGACATAACTCGTACTGAGTATAGAAAAGTCTAAGGAATAAATGAATGAAGGAATGAAGGAATAAACGAATGAGAAGTCGACCGTCCCCCCATACTGAGGATCAAATAATCCTAAGTATAGCAGACTATACACAAAGCAGGGAGAGTCAAGGGTGGGAATGAACAGATCATAGTCAGACTGTCTCCCCCAATACTTAGGGTAAGGTGCCCCTAAGTATAGACAAGAAGAGGAGACAATGGAGAGGATCGAAAAGAATAGAACAACTCGGGGTGCGCATACCCCTATACTTAGGACAAAGTACGTCCTAAGTATAGAAAACTATCTACAAGGGGTGACACCTTTTTGGTAGATACAGAAGATAGAAGAGGAAAAGAAGAAAAGAAGAAAAGATATCAACAGATGAGAGAATGATATAGAAGAATGTACGCACCACTCCCCCTATACTTAAGGTAAAAGAAGCCCTAAGTATAGGCAACAACAGGAGTGATGAAACGGAACGATGAATGAACACTCGGCTCATCCAACCCCCTATACTTAGGATAAAGTACGTCCTAAGCAAGGCAAACACGAGAATGGGTGGATGAGCAATACGGGAGAGAGACAAAGGTGAACAAAAGTAAATATACAACAGAGATGGATATACACATGATCAAGAAGGTAGAAAGCAAACCTTCTTGTGAGACCGCTGAGGGATAGATCTAGTGTGGTGCAAGTCGACATCGGGGTCCACAGTGGACGGAAGCCGATCAGGGTCGACAGGGTGAAGGCTCTCAGTGGATTCAAATCGAAAAGGCACGAATTGGTCAATGGAATTAGTATGGCTAGGTTCGCCCTTGGTGGTCCTATGGTGTGAAGGCGCAGATGTGTGAGTGGAAGAAGTATGGACAGGCCTGGCCTTGGGGGTCTCGCTGATATCAAAGTGGAATGGGACGAACTCATCATCATCGGCAGAGGTGTAATCGGAGTTGTCCTGCGAGGTCTCGTCCAAGTCAAAATTAAAAGGAACGAAATCATCTGTGGAAGTATCCGAAGTCTGTTCGTCCTCAAGAGTTTCACTTGAATCATTGTCTTCATCAAAATAGCCGAATCTCTCAAAATAATGGTTAGCATCATATCCGACCTCAATCATCTTTACTTTTGAGTTACCAGGAATGGACTTATCAGTGGAAGTAGTCAAACCAGGTCCGTCCTGTCTAGTCTTGGTATCTGCCCTCCGCTCAATGGTATCAACCACGTAAATCCCGTGGATTTCATCAACACATCACCACACACCAGAAGGAGGAACTGTGAGGTCTATGCTTTCCGAGTTACTCTCCTTTCAGAGGATTCCTCGGGTCTTATCAGTGGTCGCTAAGCAAACATATCTAATTTCATTAGATCGGTCACAGGCCTCGAAGTCATCTAGAATAGGTGAAGTTGCATCAGGTGCAGGTCTCTGGTCAACTGTGGGTGTGGTGATCAACGCTTCGCTTTCGTCAACAAGACGGAAGCGAATCTCTCCTGATCCATAATCAATAATGACCCTCGCATAGGAAAGGAATGGTCGTCCCATAATGATTGAAGATGGCTCCCCTGTGGAGGTCTCCATGGGCAACACGACAAAATCAACATGGTAGCTCGTGCCCAGAATTGAAATGACGGCGTTTTCAAGGATACCCTTCGGCCTCTTGATAGATCCATCAGCAAACTGAATGATCATCCTGGTTTTCTTCAGAGGCCCTAAGTGAAGAGACTGTACCAGCGAGAAGGGTAATATGCTAATAGACGCACCGCCGTCAAGGAGAGTGCGATCACATGTGTGGTCAGAGATAGTGCAAGTGATGAAAGGGGTAGCTGTGTTCTTCTTTCTAGGGATGCGACGGTGTGTGATGGCATGGGCAGTGGCCATGGTCAAAATATGATGCTCATATCTGCTCCTCCGCTTTCTCTTCTTGAGAGGAGGAGCAGATAATTGGGTCATGGCCTGTTGAAGTGGGGCTTGGATGATCTCATGAATAGTGGCCACCACTTCCGGTTCAAATAGCATTTTTTTTTTGAATTTTTGGATCTCCTCCATACAAGGGAGGAAGTCGGAATCAACATCTACACGAGGCATGCCAAGAGCAGTCTGTACAGTGGCATCCTCGGGGTCAAAGGTGTGGCAGGATGTGAATGGATGTGTGGGTGAATGATCTGGCAAATGGACCCTCTCCTTACAATCTGAATCAACCAAGTGTCTCCCGAACTCTTTTTGTGTTTTTAAATTTTTCTCATTTTTTTTGTATTTTTGGCGATTGCAATCTCCCATGATCACCCACAATGAAATCCGTAACCTCAATGAATGGAGCATCAATCTGTTTTTTCCTCAAGATAGCAACATCATCATTCATCAAATCAATGCGCTCTGTCATTCGATTCAAGATATCACTCATAGAGATCGAGGGAGGTGACTCTAACAGGTCGGACTCGGGTGGATGTGAAGGTGGAGGTGGATAATATACAGGTGGAGGTAGAGGTGGGTAGAAGTCCGAGGTCTGATACTGCGGCTGAGGCGGATATGTACAAAAACCAGGAGCAAAGTCCTCCTGGAAAAAAGGAGGTGGGCCAGCTGGAGTGAACGAAGGATCCGCAAAGTCCGGATAAAAGATGCTCCTGGGGTCCATCTCGAAACAAAAGGAGATGATATTTGGGAGAACACGAAGGTCAAGTCAAGAGAGTGACGAAGAAGGCACAAATGCGCAGAGATGATCTAAAATACACACAAGCAATCACAAGCAAACTCACAAAGCAAACCCTCAATTCACCTACTCAACTCGATAGAGACCGAAAAGTCGGTCTTTTTATCTTGTCTGTTTTAGAGTTAGGTGAGAAGTCCAAAAGTTGCACAAACACTTAGGAGGCTAAATAGGATTTGGGCACTAACCTTAGTGTGTGCGTGAGCAATGTAAAACGAAGACAATGAGGGATTACTTGCCCCAATACAAGATTTTTCTTTTTTAATTGATTTTAGGGGTAAAGTAATATTAGCAGTCCTAATTTTATTTGATTATCACTTTTTTTGGATTTTTAATGAGAAATGCACGAACCTATCGAGGATTCAATTTTACTTAGTACCTATGTTGGCAAAATCAGAGGTAGAGAGTCGGAAAAGCAATGCAAGCGGCAAAACGATGATGTGTGCTAAAGCGTAAATGCTCAACTTACCTCTAGCACTCTACATGCAATAGATGCTCAGCAGAATTGAAGCCTATCTATATGCAAATGTAAGCCGATGAAATCGCCCTAAGTCTCAGAAGTTGCTATTATCGTGAAGAACCAATGCTAATGACTCAGAATGGAACCGAAGTGTCTGGTCTTGGGGGCTGATTGGTGTCCACCACAGTGGATCCTGCACGCGCTGTATACCAACCTCCCGGCGTGGTGGTTCCGAGACTAAGTGAGAAGCAGTTTAAAATTTGACTAAGTCCAAACGTTTTCTATAGGAACATGCAATGGTAATTAATGTGTTTGGACCTAATGCTATCGATAAGAAACTCCTAAAACTAAGGGCTTAATCTCACAAAGTAAGGAAAACAAAACCGAGAAAATAAATGAAAAAAAATGCGACAAAAATCGTGAAAAGCCGCGGTAAGCCCCCAAGTGAACAATCACTTGGAAATTAGGCCCAAATGTCCAAGAGTTCAAGTACTTGTATTATTATAAATTAAAGGGTCTCTCTCTCACTTCAAATTACACAATAAATAAATGCACAAAAATGCTCAAAAATGTGCTCAAAATTTGTCTTCAAAATCCTCCAAGTCCTTCTTTGTGCTAGGCTAAAGCCGCCTCACGTGGGTGTGAAGGTGCTCCAAGCGGGGCTCCTCCATCGATCCGCGTACCTCGCACAAAATCCAAACAAGGAGAGTGGTCAGACAATTCAACAATATAAAAAAATAATGGAGCAAAAATATAGACAAATAATCACAAGCACAAAACAAAAAGCCGATCTATGCGCTTTTGCTCCCCGGCAACGGCGCCATTTGATAACACGGGAAATCTGACGGTCGTACGGTTTCACAAGGCAAAACCGCAGTCGGTGTATTGATCGCTCAAAAATCCCATATTAATCAACAATTAACCCACGATATGAAATCAAACAATGACAAACAAAAGTGGAGTTAAAATTTATTATAACTCTACAAATATGTGTATAGTGTGCAAGTATGTAGAGTGTCGAACTCAGGGAGCAAACAGGATAAATCAAGCAATCAAGTGCAAAAATGTGAATGTGATTGTCTACAAATATGCAAATTTTTGTGGGTTTTTAATTTTATATTTTTTTTATTTAATTTTTCGATTTTATATTTTTGTATTTTGATTTTTGATGTACCGATTTTATATTTTATTTTCTTTGTATTTTATATTTTTATATTTTCTTTTTCAATAATAGAATATATATATGTACATTATAAGAGAGAGAGGAACATAATATTTATCAAAATGGGTAAAAATAAGGAAAAATAAGGAAATAAAATATTTTTGGTCTTTTTATAATTTTAAGATTTTTTTGTGATTTTTTTAGAGATTTTTCTGAATGTTTTTCATATTTTTAAAAGTGAAAATACAAGAAAACAGTGAACTAAGTCACTGGTCGAGACTAAAATGAGGATAAAAATTAGCAAACAGTATCCAAAATTCCTCAAATTAATTTTAAAATAAAGGCAATACAATAAGGAAACTACAGAAATTGAGTTTGTATTTTTAGGATTTTTCTAGAATTTTTAAGATTGTTATGGAGTTTTTAGGGGTTTTCTAATTTTTAGGAGTTTTGTTTTATATTTTGATGATTTTTGAATATAAGTTAAAACACACTAAAAGACACAAAATATATTTTTTTTGGAAATTTTCTGAGATGTTTTTATAATTTTTATGGATTTTATAATGCAAACAGTGCTGAAAATGCTTGTTTTTGGATTTTGATAAATATAAAAATGCAATAAATATGCAAAATAAAAATATGGTGTGATAATATGATGCAACAAGAACTTAAACTAATTTTTGTAGGTTTTTTAGAATTTTATAGATGCATGCAAAAAATAGAGGAAGCAGCAAGAAACTACACTCTACCAGGGGTATTTTTGCAAATATAGAGAAGTTGAGGGGAACAAATACAATTTTCTCACAAAATATACAATGCTAGCAAAAATTTTCTGGGTTGAATGCAAATGAATAAAGTAATAAGGGCGATTTAGCAAAATTCCCAGGAGTCACGTGCGTAAGCACGTGCGCCTGGGAAGGACTGATCTGCAATACACAAAATCCTTAGGGGCATGAATGCAAAATTGCCAACTTTTTATAACTGCAATTATAAACTTTAGGACTAAAACTAAATAAGAAAAGACCCTGGGGTTGCCTGCAAAATTGCCAAGTCACATGCGCGAAGCACGTGACCTGGCAAGGGTCGAAATATAATACCGCAAAGTATGGGGGTCTTTTGATATATATTACAAAAGTTATAAAGAAGCCAATGAATGTTTAGATACAACTTCGTAAACACAAAAAGGGCTGGGGTAGAATGCAAAATTACCCCGAAGCCTCCGCAATCCGACGGCGGCTGATATTTCACTTAACGCCACGTATCGGTGGTCCAACGGCCCGTACCCCTTCGTGTGTGGATGGCCCTGATTAGATCCCCGTCGTTGATCGAACGGTTGACGTGTGCGGGAATCTAACGGTAGCTGGATCTCAAGAAGAACAGTTCATGTGCCAATGTCTCGGAGCAAGTCAGCAAGAACACACGATGAAATCGCGCATGGCGAGCTTCAAATCAACGATACGCGCGTCTCCGAGCAGCTGGGACTCAACCAAGGGGCTCTCCTTGTTCTTCACGTCGCCACGAAGCTAGCAGCACCACCAGGAATGTCCAGGGACCAACGGCGGGTCCCTGGAGCTCGTCGACGAGCCGACGGTCCTGGAGCTCCTTCCAGGTCTCAGATGGGGCGCAGAAGCCCCCTTCAGGTCCTGCAACAAACGAGGAAACACGGCAGAGAAGCGCAGCAACGACCTGGCTTTTATTGGCGAAGAAGAGCGTGTGTGGAGTCGATGGTGGTCACCGGATCTCAAGAGCTCCGACGTCGTGTTTGATCGTGGATCTCGATGAAGGATTCGATTAAAGGACGAAATAAGCGTACAAAATAAAAGCTAGGACTACCGCTAATTAATCAGCAAGAAAAATAGATAAAAAGCAAAACCTCGATGGCTTTAAAATCCAAAGAAAGACCTCACGGCCAAGGTGGCCGGAGATGGGTGGAGATGCCTTCTCCCGCGTCAAACACCGCCGCTTAGGGTCGAGGGAGGAAGCTGTCACCTTCCTCTACCTCGAGCTCACCGGGAACGAGCGAAATATTAGGTCAAAGGGGTTCAACGGTGAAATGGAAGAGAAGAGGCGTTTTTGAAAGCATGGTGACAAGCCTCCCAAGATTGATAGATGGACATTGATTCAGCGATTCATTCCCCGAGATAAGCATCGGGCGAGTATCCTTGATATGCGGGCATGAAAAGTCCTGAAGACTCCATCACAAGAAGATGTAAGGAACATCCTAGAAAAATCCATGAAATGGGACAAAAAATGCCATTCTGACATGAACAGGAGGGGGGGGGCAGACAGTTGACCGGAGGTCAACTGTCAGACCCACCTGGTTGGTCCACGTGGACCAACCAGGAAAATCCCGCACAAAATGTTTTATAAATTCAATTTAAAATAGTAAATGAATTTACTAATTTTTTGTTATAAAATAAAAAATGTTTATTATTTTATAAATTATTTTATGGTGATTTTTATTTATTTTTATGAGGCTTATAATTACAAGTTACTATATATAGGCTATATAGGTATACATGTCTATAGATTTTAATATTTTACTTTTATTTTGTGAATTTAATTTTATTTATTTTGTTTATTATTTTATAAATTTATAAAGTGTTTTTATACACTTAAATATATTTTTATTTTATTTTTTTGAAGTGTTTTGTATACTTAATAAAATATACATATAAATTATATAGGTATGTATGCAGGTATTATACCTAGGTATGTTAGATACAAGTATTTTATTTTGTGTTTTATTTATGTTTCTATTTTGATTTTAATATACATATAAATTATATATAATATTTATAAAATTATAAAAATATAAAATTGTAAAAATAATGAATGAATAATAAAATGAATATTTTAATCTGTACAAGTATACAATAGGGGTCCAAAACTCAACTTTCAAACCGTAACTCTGAAAAATACGAAACCACCTCCGTTAAATAGCTTATTTTAAATTATATAAAATTAAAGGTGGGTTTGGTACATTTAGAGTTTTTATTTGCAAGATACAGGTCTGGGAAGTTGGGATTTTGGAATCTTATTTAGATCATAACTTTTTATCTGTACATTATTTTTGTATGAAATCAATTTAGTATTTTTCTATATGAAATTATCTACAACTTTCATGTACAAAGTTTCTTTACTTGAAGTATAAAAAGTGAATCCAAAAATAGGTCCCAAAATGAATAAAGAATGAATTCCATAAAAGGTATTTTTTATTGGTTTTTGGCCCTTATCTCCCCCTACTTTATTCCTTGTCGACCTAGTCATCGAGATGCCTAGGTCTCAGGGTTTCGGGTCATAAAATATTTACAATATTTTATTCTTTTTCTTTTCTTTTATTTATTCTATAATTTTGGCTTTAAATACAATATTTTATACACTATTTACATGCACATGCATGAATGCTAAGATGCGGAAATTAAGGGTATTTGCATGCATTTGCTAGGGTTTTCGAGGCTAAAATGATAGAATAAAGATGACGAAATGTGGATTCATCAGAGCGCACCTCCGACCACATCATTTTTTGCCATTTTCCGCCGCTTTCGCCTATTGCGGGGTTGGGGCATTTTGCCCCCGACCCCTTTGAAGGATATTGTTAGATCGTCAAGCGCATCACGGAAGCGTGAGTATCGTATCGAATACGACGAGGAGCGACTAGTCGTACTAGTTGCGCGATGCAGCAGAATTTAAAAAATTTCATACGACGAAACCACATGATCCAAGAACACTTCTCGGATAGTTTCGTCTAAACCACAAACAAGTAATAGGTTTACCTCTTGAAGCGTGGTTGCGATCGAGTCTCTAAACGAAGAGACCTCCTGTCTCAAGTCCGATCCGACGGAGGAGACGCTTGCGAGCGCGGGGATGAACCGCGTGCTTCTCGCAATCCATGTTGATGATCCAAGTGGCGGATCTTCTGATCTCGACACACGAGATCCGACGTCTTTTTCACGAGCGAGGCGCACCGAAGGAGACGGAGATCCACGAGCAGACGATCGGGCAGCATAATGATGACGCTGTGGCGATGGAGAACCTCTCCATGGCATCCGTGGTGGACGACCATAAGAGAGGAAGAGAGAGTAGGCGTGTAGAGAGAAAGAGAGAGATATGCTTCTCAAGCATTGTGTGTGTGTAAAGAGAGAGCATGGGTATGCCTCTTTGTTTATAGGGTTTTAGGTTCCATGGATCTCAATCCATGGGACATATAAAATCAATGGATGAGATTGATTTATGTCAATCCAATGGTCAAGATTGTTGTTGGTAAAAAACCAACAAATTTATATTTAAATATAATTGACAAAATCAAATATAAATCAATCCAATAAATTAGGAGAAAATATGCATGGAGATCAAATCTCCCATGCATCATCAAGGTGGACGGCCACCCATTCCAAATAGGACATGGGTGCCGCCCACCACATACCATGTGGGGGCAATCTCATGGAAATCCATGAGATTGCATGCTTCCTTGATTTTCTCCATTATTTATTTCCAACAACTTTTGTTGGTTATTTGTTCATAAAAAATAATTCACAATTATATTTGAGAATATTGCAATCTTGCCATGGAAAAATTGTGAATCATATTCACAACCCAAAACAACATATAATTTACATTGTCAATTAATTACACAATGTGTATCCAATACACATAATAATTAATCAACAAATATAAATTATAATTAGCTATCTCTAATACATTATAAATCACATTTATAATATATTATGAATAATTGGATATTGCTATCCACATTATTCTCATCCATGATAATTAAATCATATTTAATCATCTTGGATATGTGTTCAAATAATATGAATCACATTCACATTATTCTCATCTTTGATAATTAAATCATATTCAATTATCTTAGATAACTCTCTTTATAATATGAATCAAATTCATATTAATCATTATAATTAAATCACATTTAATTATCCATTTTCTCAATGCTTGGATACATATTATCAACAATGAAATTATCCTGAACCCATTCAAGGATAATGCACTTTCTCCGCGAATACTTGGAGATAAGGACAGGGCGATTGTATTGTTCCACGTATAGTGACTTGGATATTGAGATCATATCTCAAATCCAGATCGCGGGCCTCCCATAGATGCTTGATTAAATCAAGACCGTAAATCTAATCTTATCATTGCATCTGAATCATATTCAGATCAATGTCCAATAATTGGACCAAGATAAGATTACTTCTCTACTGAGAGGAGTCACTAAAATCCAGACCCGTTTCATCACTCCCTAGGAATGGAAGCGTCATGGTTATACAATCGTTTATGATCACATCACCCTCAAGTATTCCCAATACCTGTACATCCTGCATACTGGAAGACTCAGATTTAAACCCGAAGTATTAGATCAACTTCACACTGTTTACTTCATGGTTTTATCAGTAAGTTTCTCATTCGATCATTGGGAGTTGGTATCGATCATATACTTTCCAAAAGCATATATCACACCTAGGTCTTGATCATATACTTTCCAAAAGTATATATCAAACCAACAAATTCAGTCAAGCTTCCAAAGTGAGACGACCGTGCGCACGGAATTTGATTCTTCCCAATATCTCATGAGTGAGCACATGTCTTCTGGTTCAGTAGTGAACCTGTATGATCCCTTTGAGAGATCGTATTACTCATATTCCCTTATATGCACACCAGCACGCCGGTGTATAGACCTTGATTAGGTCATCAACCTATTGGTCTGTCAAATGTACATACTCAGGCATATAGTAACACATCTGTCTCCGGTCAGAGGACGCGTGCCTATATCATGACAGCATACGATATAGAACTTTGGTTATCTCGATCTCGTTAAGTCAACTCTTTGACCTAACTAGTCTGACACCTCCGAATCTCTATTCCTATGCAGAGGACCTGCATCAAGAGGTCGGTCAGATATCAGCCTTTAGAGAAAGGATTGCCATCTCCTTCTCATGCTGGAGATCATCTCTTAACAATCATTTAACGGTGCTTGATGAGTCCTCAATCTAACTCATTAGATATTCACCCAAGCACCAACCTCTATGATTCAATAATTAAATCAACAGTTGTATGATCATTAAGATGGCCATGGTACATAACCCTAATTGTACTAAGGGATCTATTATGCAAATTATATACTCTTTATTTCAAACTAAGGAGTGAATTGCAAAAACATTTATTGCATAATGGCTCGCCGTGGGCTCGCATGTCCAACACCCTTAACTTTTCTCGTGCAGGTCCTGAAGCCAACGCAACAGCTGGAGCTCATTTTGGGAGTGCGGTCGATGTTCTCGGAGCTCGCAAGCTCTGCCACCTCTGCCCGCCGCCTCCGGCCCACGTCGGAGCTTTTTGGAGCCACCATCACCTCGGGAAGACCTGCAGGAGAGGATCTGGCCCTTTTGGAGCGTCAAGGGATGCCGCAGAGGAGCGTCGCAGCTGGAGGAAGTTCGCCCCGGCGGAGCTTCTTCCCCGTTCGTTGACGTTGCTTCCCCGTCGTCGGATCTGGAGTGCCAGCCCAGGCGAGCAGCTACTGTCCTATTGCATCGCCCTTGGCCGTCGATCGTAGCTCGGATCTTCTAATCTCCACCGTTCGATCGCGAAAGGGTATTGGCGCACAGAAGCTCGACACGTGTCAAGTGGGAGAAATCCCACCGTCCGATCGCGCCAACGCGAGGGTATTTTGCATATCATCCCCCGCCATTTTTGTAATAACTATTTAGTACATAAACCTTCGTAGGCACTATTAAAACTTTTGTAACATTTGCGTACCGCCCCCGGACCTTCTTGGATATTGCATTAGAGTCCAAGCCACGTCACCTCACGTGCCCGTACGCGTGAGGGGAGTGGCTATTTTGCACACGACCCCTCGCGGGTTTATCTATTTCATTTTGGTCCAAGAACATTCAGATCTAGCGTAATAATTTTGGAATATTTGCAATCTAGCCCCCGAAGGTTTTGTTAATTACATTGGTGCCCTTGCCAAGTGCGCGTGCGTACGCACGTGGGTCTGGTGTTTTTGCAAGGGTACCCTTGCGGGTTTTGACATTTGTACTTAGTCCATTAACTGTGATATTTAGTTGTAAATTTTTGTGAAAATTGCACTGTGGCCCTTGGATGTTTGCTTATTTACATATATGCCCTTGCCAGTAGTGTAGTTTCTTCTTGTTGTATCTATTTATTGCATGTGTTTATAAATTTTTAAAAATCATCAAAAAAATTACCTTAGGCTCCTGTTTCCTTGCTCATTCATGCCATATTTTTGTATTGCATTTTTATTGAATTTCGATAATTATTAAAAATAAAAAATATGTGTTTTCAGTATTGTTTGCATTAGAAAATCCATAAAAATTAATAAAAGATTTTAAAATTCTAAAAAAATATATTTTGCGTGTCTCATCATATTTTTGTGTCAGTCCAAAAATCACTAAAAAATTCAAAGTAAAACTCCTAAAAATTAGAAAACCCCTAAAAACTTCATAAAAATCTAGAAAATTCAAGAAAAATCCTAAAAATGCAATTTCAGTTTCTGTATTTTCTCTGATTTATCCTCTTTGATTTAAAATTAATTTGAGGAATTTTAAATCTGTTTACTATTTTTAATCTCATTTTAACTTTGGCCAGTGGTCTAGTTCACTATTTTCAAGTATTTTTGACTTTAAAAATACCAAAAAAAATTAGGAAAAACCTAGAAAAATCGCAAAAACATTATGAAAATATAAAAACACCAAAAATATTTTATCTCCTGATTTCTGAGTATTTTTACTTACTTCTATAAATACCTTATCCTTCTCTTTCTTACTTTGTATATATATTCTATTATTGAAAAAGAAACTATAAAAATATAAAATATAAAAAGAAAATATAAAATCAGAAAAGTAAAAACCAAAATACAAAGATATAAAATCAAAAATTAAAATAAAAAATATATAAAATTAAAAACCCACAAAAAATTTGCTTGCTTATAGGCACTTGATCACCATCACAGTTTTGAGCTTGCCCCATTCTACCTGTCTGCTCCCTGAGTTCGACACTCTACACATACTTGCACTATACACCTATTGTAGAGTTATAATAAATTTGACTCCACATTTGTTTCTCATTGCTTGATTTATATTGTGGGTTCATTGTTGATTGATACGTGATTTTGAAGTGGTTAACACATCGAATGTTGACCCGCCTTGTGGATCAATACGACCGCTCGATTTCCCGTGTTATCATGGCGTTGCCGTCGAGGGTGAAGTGGTCGGCCCAGAATGTGTTGGTGTGGTTTGGAGCGGCAAGATGGAGGTGGTCGTCAACGAAGGTGCTTGGGGGTGGTTGGGATGATCGAGCATGGAGGGGCGAATGGAGGTGATGGCGATGAGGCATGCGATGATGAGCAAAGAGCAAGGAATCAAAGTTGATGGCGATGACACAGGTGAAGATGAACAAAGGAAATTGAGAAGGAAAAGGGTGAGTGTTCTTCTCCAAGAAGGTGGTCTGGAGTCGAAATACCTTGGTTGATCTTTACCTCAAGAGATACGACAATGGATAGCTCGAGGCTAGGTTGTGGCAACAGAACGACAACAACTACAAGGGTGGAAGCCCTTGGATCGCACCAGGGTTGGAAAGCTTGAGTTGTTGCCACCAGCCGAGCAGGAGGATGGTGGATATCGAGTGCGGCGGCGTACAAGGAGCTTTATAGGGGATGGGGGAGAGGGTAACGACCAGAGATGGTGGGGGTGGGGGGGTTACATGCGGTGAGAGCGTACATGAACTACGTCTTGAACCAGACTCTCCGATTCAGATTTCAATAAATCGTGCAAACATAGATGAGGGCACGAGGACATTCATATCAGTGTACGCATTATGGCCTTCGCAAGATTTTGTTTCATGAGTGCTCTAGCGATAATACCCAACTCACATAAACCCCAACCTAAGGTTGCACTCACATAGTAGGAATCTCCAAGGGTGTATCGTCCGGTCCTACACTCTGCCACATATGGCTTGACTCCATTCAGAGAAAAACTCTTCCTCTACCAAGACAGCACCGAATCACTACACGCCATAGGGATAGGTCAAGAGTAAAACTCCTAGGATTGTACTTTCATCGAACACTAACACATCTTAGTTGTCCCTTTGAATCATTCCTCATGGGATCTCTAATTTTAGATTGGTTGGGTTACCACTATGGTGTCCAACTAATAGGTAAAAGACCCATCTCCCTCGACGCACTGAGTACTAACTTTCTAGCTAGACCCTTTACGAGAGGATCATCAATATTCTCTACATATTTCACAAATTGTAGAGATATTACACCTTTGGTAATGAAGTCTCTCACCTCTTCATGCCTTAATCTCATAAAATATTTTCCAGGATTATCCTTTGATTGTTTAGCTTTATCTATAGCAGATCTACTATCACAATGAATAGAGATAGGAGGAAAAGGCTTTGAGATGATGGGTAGATCTATTAAAAGATTTCTTAGCCAGTCTGTCTGACAACAAGCTAATCCAAAGCTATAAACTCAGCCTCCATTGTGTATCTTGCTTTAACAGTTTGTTTGGATGATTTCCAAGAGATTGTCGCGTCACCAATATGAAACACATAATCACTAGTAGACTTGGTTTCATCAGAGTCTGCAATCCAATTTGCATCATAGCCTTCTAATATAGCTGGAAAACCAATGTATTGAAGACAGTTAAGGTATCTAAAAGTTCTGACGAAAGCCTTCCAATTGTCAGCATTAGGACAACTAGTGTACCTTCTCAACCTATTGATAGCATATGCTATGTCAGGTCTAGAACAGTTGGCTAGATACATTAAGCTTCCTATGACTTGAGCATATCTAGACTGATCCATAGGATTACCAGTATGTGCCTTAAGATGTAGGGAAGGATTATATGGAGTACTAACAGGCATACTATGGTACATATCAAGCCTATGCAAAACCTTTTCTAAATAGTGAGACTGGTTTAGAGTGTAGCCGGAAGTAGATCTACTCAATTTTATTCCTAGTATAACATCAACTAGTTCCTGAATCTTTCATATCAAAGTTTTTATCAAGAAAAGATTTAGTCTCAGCGATAATAGCTGAGTTTGATCCAAAGATTAAGATGTCATCAACATACAAGCACATGATCACAATACCATTCTCGATGTCTTAGAATAAATGCATCTATCAGATTCATTAGCAATGAAGCTAATATATAAAATAGTTTTATTAAATTTATCATTCTACTGTTTAGGTGCTTGTTTCAAATTATATAAAGATTTTACTAATCTACACATCTCGTGTTCTTGTCCAGGGACTACGAACCCTTCAGGTTGATCCATGTAAATCTGTTCCTCAAAGTCGTCATTTAGGAAAGCAGTCTTGACATTCATTTGATAGATTTCAAGATTGTGAATCGCGGCTAAGGTGACAAGAACACAGATAGGAGTGATTTTTGTTACAGGAGCATAGGTGTCAAAGTAATCAACACCTTCTTTATGTTTGTATCCTTTGTCTACAAGTCTAGCCTTAAACTTATCTATGGAACCATACGTCCGTAACTTCTTTCTGAAAACCCACTTACAACCAATAGTCTTGTACCCTAGGGGAAGATCGATCAGAATCCAAGTGTGGTTGTTCATTATAGATTTTATTTCATTATCAATTTCTTCCTTCCAAAAATTATGATCTATTAATTTCATAACTTCATAGATCTTGGGATCTTCTTCTACTAAAAGAGTATAGAAGTCAGGATCAAAGTTCTTAGCCATTCTAGTCATTTTACCTCGACTTAGGTCATTAGGAGGCTCAATCACTTCTTGGTTTAATGGTTTTGCTTCTTCAATAATTTGTGGTGTATCTTGAGGGGATTCATTATTTTGAGAATTTGAAGTTCCTTCACTAACTTGTCTAGGAAGAGAAGATTTGAGAGGAAAGATGCTTTCATAGTATACTGCATCTGCGGGTCTAATCTCGAGTATTGAGTTGATCCTGATTTCTTGGATATCAGATTTTATGACTAGAAATCGATTGGCATTACTGTTTTCTACATATCTTATGAAAATAGAGTCTACAGTCTTAGGACCTAACTTCCTCGTCTTATTTACAGGGATCTTAACTTTGACAAAGCGTCCCCATACTTTAAGGTATTTTAGAACCGATTTCCTTTTAAACCAAAGTTCATAAGGAGTTTTATCTATGTGTTTGAAAGGGATGCGGTTAAGAACATAGTTTGCGGTTAAAAGAGCCTCCCCCCCCATAATCGTTGGTTAAGACCAGATTCAGGTAACATGGCATTGACCATATCGATAAGTGTTCTATTCTTCCTTTCAGTCACACCATTAGATTGAGGGTTATAAGGGGCAGTATTTTCATGTATAGTTCCTCACAAAACTGGTTTAACTCATTTGAAGTATACTCACCCCCTCTATCAGATCTAAACCTTTTTATGTTCTTATCGGTTTGATTCTCTAAGTGAGTTTTGTAGACTTAAACTTTTCTACTTGTTCATCTTTAGATCTTAGCAAATAAACATAACAATACTTTGAAAATCATCTATAAAGGTCATAAAGTAGCGTATGTTATCACGAGTGAGAATATAATTTAGGTCACATACATCAGTATGGACTAGTTCAAGTAGTATAGAGTTTCTCTCTATTGATCTAAAGGGTTTCTTAGGTAATTTAGCTTGCATGCGAATTTGACATCTTTCATTATTTGTTATGTCAGTTTTGGGAACTAAGTCCATGCGAATCATACGCTTCATTGTATTTTTTTTCATCGTGTCATAAGCATGCATGCCAAAGATCGGATGACACGATAGTAGAGAGTTTTAATGTAATTCTCATTAATATGTTAAGAACCATTACAAGACTTAACACTAAGCTTGGTAAAGACCGTTACAAGTATAGCCGACACCTATGAAAGATCCAAAACGAGAGATTACAACTTTATTTCCCTGACTTAATAATGAGTAACCCGAAGATATGACTAGGACTTCATTAATAAGGTTCTTCTTAAATTCGGGAACATGTAAGACATCATGTAGCTTCAAGTCTTTGCCTGATGCGAGCTTCAAATCCACACGTTCGAAGCCTACAATGTGTTTCACGGAGACATAGTCACCCCAGGAGATGACAAGACTGTTATCGGATGATAAGTGGAAAAGGAAGACCGATCATAGAAGATCTGAGATACGGCTCCAGAATCCAACCACCAATTATCATGGGAGGCATAACTAATATTAGGAATAGCAAAATTAATTTCTAACCTTTCAGAAGTGTCGGCCCACTACAGAAATCATACTGACTTTAGCATTATTAGGAGGTTGATTCTTTTGTCACTTGCGATTCTTGTATATGTTCACAAGGTGACCGGGCTTGCCACACACGTAGAATATGTGTTGGCCTCTAGAGTCAGTGTTATTATTATGATCGGGTTGCTTGCCTTTCTTGAAAGGTTGTTTGAATTTGAGGTGGAATTTATGGGGTTTCTTTTTGATGTTGACATGGTCTACCAGATTGACAGGAGGGTTGTATTTAGAGTCTTTTGCTCTGTGATGATCTTTAGTTTGAAGAGACTTTACAAGGGAAGACATGTTCATATTCTCTTATCTATGATAGAGAGATTTAACGAAATCTTTCCAAGAAGAAGGGGTTTTTTGATTACAGCAGCTACTTGTACATTTTGTTCGAGCTTATAGCCACTAGCAATAAACTTGGAAACAAGATTTTAATTTTCAAGAACTTGTGCAAAGACAGGCTTGTTATCTACCACCTTATAGTCAAGCCACTGGATAAAGGCACATCGTCCTAATCCCGCATCTTGCATACCAAACTTATCATCTAAATCTTTCCAAAGTTCGAGAGTAGTAGGGTGCATGTGGTATATGTCATAAAGCTCATCAGATAAATCAGATAGAATCCTACCATGACAAAGGTAATCTATCTCTTTAGGTATTTTTGGATGAGTCGAGATAGGGGAAGAAAGTAGATCATTGTAAGTGGAACTTATTGAGAATAGGGCAGAGTTAACATGATTAATGAGAGTGACGGGAGTTTCGGGCTCCTCGGGAGGAGTTATAGCATAGACTAATCCTAAAGAAGTTAGCCAAAACCTCGTTTTTTGGTGCCATCTACGGAAATGTAATCCTACAAATTTTTCGGGTCTAAGACTAACAATGTCTTCCGAAGTCATCATTGATTTAGGATCCATTTTGCAAAGGTTTAATTAACAAAGACGGAATGAAACAGTTGATAGAAAACTTGCGGATCTGTCTTCATAGTGTTGGAAAAATACTATAGTTTTCTAGCATTGTTTGCAAGGATATTGTGTTTTAATATTGGCAAGAAAATACGATCAAAATAGCAACAAAGAAATATTAGTTTGAAAGATCCATCCTGTGAAATGAAGGCATGTCAAAAGACGTTGTCGTGAAGAAAGATTCTGTCGCTCTTATGCACGATCTTGATGGCGATCTAGCTCCCAGATTCAATCACCTCCCAGTTGGATGTTGTCTCTCGGTGATAGCAAGAGAGCAGCGTCGAACGTCTGCTGGCACTCTTCGTCGTAGTAAAACAAAGCACAAAATTTGCCTATGTGAATTCACAATGAGCGCACAAGTGGTGTAGAACAGAATGCTTCTGTTGTGTTGTGTGTTGTATATTTTGAAAGGCTAAGATTAGAGTCTTTTATATAGACGGACTGCCCATTAACAAAGAGATAAAAGAGAGAGTCGTTCATCTCCTATCAAGACATTAAGTGATAACGAGTTTCTATGATCTCGTTGGATGTACCCAACATTACCGAGGGGACCCGTTTAATGCCAAAAATGACTATATGAACCTGGATACACAAAAGAGGGAAGGTGTTTGTTCAAATGGATTTAATGGGTCTCATTTCCGAGATCACTATTGGGTTAGGCACTTATGCACAAATTGAAAATTGCGTAGACTTAAAATAAATTAAAAAAAAAGTAATATTTTAAGTTAAACTCACACGCAAGCTCACACATACTAAAGAGGTAGAGAGGTTTTGAAATACAAAGGAAATCCAACTGATATAAGGGTATAATTCCACTTAATCGTTTAGATCCTTCTGATTTCTAGGCTTAGGCCATCAAATATTCTTCTCTGTTTGAATGTCTCTATTTTGCGTAAAAACACCACCCCGTGCAAATACATACATTGCATGACATTTGAGAGTCACGATGGAGACACTTCAAAAAATGCACTAACAGTTGTGAATTGCAGACTCTCCAGGACTTATGTAACATCCCAATCCCAAAAATGGTATCACATTAGATTGTCGCAAAGTTTCAGAGTGGGTTATAAGAGTGGGAGACAACTACTTCGCAACTTGGGCTTAAGTATTTTAGGTGGTTGTCAATGGGTGCAGTTGAGCCCAAGCTCAAAAAGTTGTACGGGCTAATAGTCTCCCATAATTGACCATGTCTATGGCTAGGAACATTACAAATGATATCGGAACCAATTTACCTCTGATAGCGGAAAAGGATACCCGAGAGGTGGAGTCAACCCTACAAAGAGATGGGAAGAAAAGGTTGTCTGGATCGTGCAGCCGCAACTGTCACTGGGAATAAGTGATGGGTAATGTGACAATAAGGACGTCGCAAATATAATTGGGGAAGTTGTAACAACCCAACCTCAATATAGTCCCACATCGGAAACTCATAAAGTTTCAGAGTGGGTTATAAGAACGGGGGATAACTACTTGACAACTTGAGCTTAAACATTTTGGGTGGTTGTCAATGGGTCCAATTGGGCCCAACCCAGATGTTGTTTGAGCATGTTTCCCTCGCTAACGGACTGGGAAACTAAGCCATGGACGTTACAATTTAGGACATGGAGAAATTGGCTCGGAGAGTGGTTCACTACCACCTCTACCTCTACCACAGTACCACCAAACTCTTCCACCTCTGTCGACACATTATGAGGCAATGCAACATCACCATGATCAGTTCACTTCCTACTGCAAGGAAGATCAGAGTTTCTAGACAATGTCAGTCTAAGAGAGGTTAACAAATTACTAAAGCAAGTGGAGAGCATGTTCTGTGATGAATACATAATTATCATTCTTTATTCTTTTATTTTAACTTTATCTTTTAGCAAAAACATCTATAAATATATGTAAATATAATAAAGTGGCATTGTACATGTCCTTGTTAATAGTGCATAATCAACACATATTTTCCAAAAAATAAAATAATAAAAAAGAAAAGAAAAAGAAAGAAGCTTGTAATTATGAAATAAGTACAAACTAACCCAAACCTCGAGAGAAGGTCAATAAACGACTTGATCGACAACGAAGAAAGTAGTAAAAGATAGGATCCTTGTATAGCCACTTAATGCCTATACCTATAAATAATTACATTCCATGCATACTTTGTACATATTATAGTTGTCCATATTCTTAATAATAAAATAAACATAAACTAAAATAAAAATAAAATCCAAATTTTATTGTACAAAAGACACACGTGTATATATTATATAAATATTCATTTAATTAAGGTATTTACTTAATCTATAAAAATTAAATAAAAATTCTTTTATACTCTTTAAATTATGTTATAAATGAATAAAATGTAAAATAAACTTATTTTTGTAAAAATAATAAAATAAAAATACGTGTATATAATATATAAATATATTATACCTATACATATTACATTATATTGTATATTTTTCATCATATTACCTTTCCATCTCCTTTCATCATTTCACTTCGTTTGCATCTATTCTACTTTGTCGCAACTCTGCCCACTCCGACCAGTTGGTCGGAGCTCCATATCGCACATCCACCCGTACAGATCAGTACATCGACCCACCCTTCATCTTCGCACGCACATTGACCATCCTTAGACCATGTCATCGAACCTGGATTAGGGTAAGGCCTCCCTCTTCCATTTCCGCCATAGGTCAAACACCGTCTCCCTACCGCTTATGTAAACATGATTGAAGCATAGCCTCTGAGTCTCTCATCTCCCATGTAGGTACAGGCACACGCAAGCATACCATTCCGAGCTCTACTGCTTAGGCACGACAACCCTAGGTAGAGCACCACTGTCCCGGCAGTCCGACCATCAACTCCCCCATCCAAGGACCCCAGCTAACGTGGAACATCCTCACAACTGCGTTGGACCCTTAGTGACTTCATCAGAGATGTGGATTATCCTCCACGCTTAGTCAAAGTTTACCTGAGCTGGGTTCATCCAGCCCCTTCCTATGTCGTCTGATCTGGACTCTGGAGTCACCATCCCATATTTGAAGCAACTTGTTAGTGCCTCATTCTGACCTTGGATCAGATCTGGTCCCCATCTATACCACGTGCTCCTGCCAACCTTGCAAACCATTAGATCAGACCTGATACAACAGATCTGATTGTACATCACCGACATACTCTGAGCTGTTAGATCCTTTTACAGAGATCCATTAGAGGCATCAGAGACCGCACGTACTAGCCACATGCCTTGAGGGTATTTTGTACTTTTCATCCTGTAGTTTTTTTCCCTTATTTAGTTTTACTCCAATAAATTTAATGTGTAATTATAAACATTTGCAGTTAGACCCATGTCGTTTCATATTTGTAGCTTTTGTCTTGAACTTTACAATTTTTTTGGAATGACTCACTAGTTTTTGAAAATTGTATTTATACCCCTGGTTGCCAGATTCACGCGCGATGCGAATGATTTGTTGACAAATTACATAATGACCACTTTTAGTTTTTGATCTTATTATTCTAGAGGCCCTTAAACCTGAAATAACTACAAAACGGTCCCTCTACACTATTTTGAATAGCACAACTTTTATTTAGTAAAACACCAAAAATTGCCCAAAATTATATATGGCGCATATTTGCATGCTTTATTTGTGCTAATTTTGATGGTTAATTTCTGTCCATTTTGTATTATTAAAAATCCAAAAACCCCTAAAGAGTGTCTTGTTTACCATAGAAAATTTATAAAAAAATAGGAAATATATCCAAAAATTCTAAAAAAATAGAGTAGTTGTCTTTTGTTACCCTTAAGCTTTAATATCATTTTTGTTAAAAAAATTCATAAAAACCAAAAAAATTGCAAAACACTCGAAAACTCATAAAAATTATATAAAGTCCTAGAAAAATCCAAAATTTGTGATTCTCATATTTGTTGGTAGACATTTACTTATTTTTTATCATAAAAATTATTTTCAAAAGCTTTGGGCATTCATTTATTTTTAATTGCAAATCACTCCTGGTTGTTCACTGTTTGTTTATACTTTCACTATTTGACTTTTAAAAAACCACAAAATATCTGAAATTCCTATAAAAATTACCAAACACACTGTAAAAAAATAAAATCCAAAAATATTTTTATTGCAAGTTTCTGAGTATTTTTGCCTCTTTAGAAAAATACAAAAAGAGTTTTTTGTGTGTATTTTTATCATTTGTGCATATTTCTCTCACATTGAAAAATTAAAAATAAAAAAAATAAAAAACCACTAAAAAATAATAAAGAATTTTCTGAAATTGATTACTTAGGTCTTAATTGGGCTCCTTGTGTTCGACCCTGGTCGCTATACCAGGTAAATAAAAGTAGCGAAGTGCTTACATTCATTGTTTGATTCATTAGTGGTTGATTTTCTCACTGATCGTCTGGCTAATTCATGTTACAATGACATTTGCTTAATTACTACCTTAACCCTTATCGATCAGGAGGTCATCAGAATGGCGACGTTGCCGCGGAGCACGGGTAAGTAGTTTTTGTCTCTATCTCTTATAATCGTTTATGACCTTATTCTGCTTTGATTTTTTGTGTAAGGGTTGACGGAGTACGACTCTATCCATTTTGGAGGGACCAACGCAAGAAGAAGAACAGAAGACAGTAGGAGCTTGTTATTTTAGATAGAGTTTATTTTTGGAAAATAATTGTAATAGTTTAGACTCTTAGACTCTTGAGTTACTTGAACATGATTCTGTTAGTCTTGTGAGCCCTGGGCGAACCATTCTTACAATAAATGTTATTGTAATATTTTTGTTTATCAATAAAAGTTATTGATGTTTCACTCCCTTTCTGAAATTATATGAATGAATGCACTATAAGGTCCCTCTGTACAATTAGGGCTATGTACCATGGCCAGCTTGATGATCATATAGATGTTGATTCATTAAATGAATCATAGAGGCTGGTGTTTGGATGAATATCTAAGGAGTTAGATAGAGGACTCATCAAGCACTGTCAAATGATTGTCAAGTGGAGATCTCCAGCCTGAGTAGGAGAT
The DNA here is from genome assembly GCA_037367405.1 of Ottelia alismoides. Taxonomy (NCBI): domain Eukaryota; kingdom Viridiplantae; phylum Streptophyta; class Magnoliopsida; order Alismatales; family Hydrocharitaceae; genus Ottelia; species Ottelia alismoides. The sequence goes on along the minus strand of JAZKJV010011160.1, from coordinate 750,408 downwards.
GGCAATCCTTTCTCACATAGGATGATATCTGACCGACCTCTTGATGCAGGTCCTCTGCATGGGAATTGTGATTCGGAGGTGTCAGATTGGTTAGGTCAATGGGTTGACCTGACGAGATCGAGATAACTTAAGTCCTATGTTGAATGCTGTCACAGCATAGGCATGCATCCTTTGACCGGAGACAGATGTATTGCTATATATCTAAGTATGTACATTTGGCAGGCCAATAGGTTGATGACCTAACCAAGGTCTATACACCGGCGAGCTGGTGTGCATATAAGGGTATATGACCAATATGATCTCTCAAAGGGATCATACAGGTTCACTTGTGAACCGGAAGACATGAGCTCACTCATGAGGTATTGGGACCGATCAAATTCCATGCATGGTCGTCGTGCTTTGGAAGCATGACATGAATTTGAAGGTATGATATATGCTTTAGGAAAGCATATGATCAATACCAACTCCCAATGACCAAGATTGAGAAACTTAATGATTAAACCCTGAAGAAGACAGTATAAAAATGATCTTGATCTTCGGGTTGATCATGGGTCTTCCAGTATGCAGGATGTACAGGTATTGGGAATACCTGAAGGGTGATGTGATCATAAACGATTGTATATCCATGACGCTTCCATTCCGAGGGAGTGATGAAACAGGTCTGGATTTTAGTGACTCCTTCCAGTAGAGAAGCAATCTGATCTTAGTCCAAGTGTTGGACATTGGTCTGAATGAGATTCAGATTCAATGAAGATTAGATTTGCGGTCTTGATTTAATCAAGCATCTATGGGAGGTTCGTTCGATCTAGATTTGAGATAATATCTCAATATCCAAGTCACTATACATGGAAGAATACAATCGCCCTGTCCTTATCTCCAAGTATCTGCGGAGAAAGCACATTATTCTTGAAAGGGTTCAAGAATAATTCATTTGATGAAATATCCGAGCAGGGACTTGATGATTAAATGAGATTTAATTATCAAGCTTAATATGAATATAATTCATATTGTGAAAATGATTATCTAAGATAATTAAATGGGATTTAATTATAAAGGATTAAGAGAATGTGGATAACACTATCCATGATATATGTGTATTATAAATATGATTTATAATATACATATATAAGAGAGAGAATTTATGTGAATAGCATTTGTTGATTAATAATGTGGATTAGATTCACATTTATTAATTAATTGGAAATGCAATTTACTAACTAGTTTGGGTTGTGAATATGATTCACATAATATTCAATGGCATGATTGAAATATTCACAAATTAATTGGGAATTAATTTGGTGAATATTTTTGTGAATACAAAATTAATTTAGGAATAATAAGATAAATAAAAAGGAGCCAAAATTGACCACCATTCATAGGTGGCGTCACCCATGAATTGTTCATGGGTGACGCCCCCCAATTTTAGGGAGGTTGGTTGACTCCATTCTATTTATCACATTATCTCTTAATTAGTTAATGTTAAATTAAATTATGTTGATAATGTTGCAACATTTTTTAATTTAAATTAATGTTGTTGGTTTTAACCAACAACAATCATAGCCATTGATTTAGCATGGACCAAGCATAGCCCTTGGATCCATGTGTCCCATGGATTGAGATCCATTGGATCCTAAACTAGTATAAAAGGAGGGCTAGGGTAGCCTTTCCAAGTTACAACATTCTTGAGTTGAAGAACTCTACTCTCTCTCTCTCTCTCATTCTCGTGGGGTCTCCCTAATATTCAAGTGGCCGTCCACTTTGTGTATTAGGAAGGAGATCATTTTGCTACGCCTCGACGCTTGGATCTTCGTTAAAGGATTGCGGGAAGGACGCGACTCATCATCGTGCCCGCAAGCGCATTCTCCGTGGGTCGGACTTAAGATAGGAGGATCTCTACTTTGGGATCTCGCGATCACAACCGCGCTTCAAGAGGTATTCCTTGTACTTTGTGGTTTGATGAAACGATCCGAGAAGTGTTCTCGTGATCATGTGGTTTCATCTTTAAAGTTAAAAATTTTAATTTCCGTTGCATCTAGCATCTAGTACGACTAGTTGCTCCGATTGCATACGATGCGATCGACACGCTTCCGTGATGCGCTTAAGGATTCACAATATCCTTCAGATTCATGGGTTGTTTTGCAGAGTACCACTGCACTCGAGGGACCTCACCAAATTTTCTCGCAATTTTCTACATTTATTTTCTATTTAACTATTGAGGATTTAACACATAGATTTAGGACTTTTATTGCTTGAGCTCGGAAATTATTTAAGGTCCAAACACCCTAATAGGCTATTTGTTCCTATAGATCGTATTTGGACTTAGTCAAATAAAGAAAAAAGTTAATTTAATTGGCTAAGAGATCACGTGTTGAGAGAGGTCACATGCAGCGCTAGTAGGACCCGTTGTGGAGGGCACCGAGCGACTTTCAAGACCAAACTCAAGTCTCTTCTTTGATTAATTTACTACGAGCTCTTCCCATTAATAGAAGTTGCTCATCTTAGGGACGATTTCTTCGTGCGTCATATAGATTAGTTTTAATTCAGCCTTTTAACTTATGTGTGGATCACCCTGCATGTAATGTTGGAGCAAGGTACGCATTTCTTACTATGCATGCATCATTGTATCTAAATCGTGCATTGGCTTTTCTGTCTTCCTCCCCCAATTTTCTTTGACTTAAATAAAAAGGAAATCAAAAAATTCATTAGACGTTGCATTATTCAGAAAAATATCTAGAAAGAGATAACCAAATAAAATCATGGGGCTAATCATACTTGACGTAAAACCAAAACTTCACTCAAAATTTTTATTTTGGGGAGAGTAAACCCCTTCTTAATTGATTTTTCTACAGCAAGTTGAGCGATCCGCACACTAGGATAGAGCCACGTCTGAACTTTCTTCAGACTACCGGTTTTAAAAACAATTAGCTACTCTCCAGTGAGTATTTTAAGGATAATCAATAAACGGTCAGAACTTCCTTAGCATAGTGGGTGTTTTAGAGGACCTTGTGTAAGGCTTCGTCCTCAATAAAATCGAGTAGCCAAAAACGGTCCATACTTACACCAATACTGGCTGGAAATAGGCGCAACTAGTCATATGAATCCGGGCCAGTCTCTAGGGAGAATCGGGCTCCTAACAGTTCGCTAACCCGCTCTAAAAGATTGGATTATCACCTAATAAAATTTGACGAGATAAACGACCAAGCTTTCACGATCAGCATATTGTGATGAGTAGGTGAATCGGGGCTTTGTTTTTACATCCTGCTAGCATCTCAGATCTAATCTTCATAAATCCCTACTTCACGATGATGGGCAGAAGGTCTCTTAGGCTGCCTCTGGCAGCTCCGCTTTCTAGCACTCTTGCTTGTTCACCTAGGACGGATTCAGAGAGCTCAGACATTCTCTCTGAACCCAAATTCGCCTCCACCATGTTCCCCTTCAACCACCCTTCTTCTGTTCTGGAGGTACAACCAGACAGGCCATCACAGCTCTTTGTTCACTTGACAACATCTGAGTTAGGCTCTTTTACCTTTGCAGAGATCGGCGAAATGGCCAGCAATGAGAACAGAACCGATGAACAGCCAAAGACATCCTCATTCGTATTAGATCAGGCCGCCATCAGCAACACATTGCTAGCTTTATGGACCCTGTAGTTTTATTATTTGCACTTTAGTCAATTTGTGTTGCAGTCACAAGTAGTTTCACGTGTTTTCTGGTGTATCTGCATACTTTATCCTGCACTATGAACTTATTATGGAATGAAGTTAAAGTTTTGATATTTGCACGTATAATCCTGTGAGCACAATTTCACGTGTTATGCATGTTTTGCTAGGACAAAATGCATCATTGGCCCTTATATTTTCTGATTATGTTATATATTAGGTCCTAGAACTTATAATATTTGAAAATTGTCATTGTGCATTGTTTTTTAATTATATCTTTCTTATTAATTGCAATAAATAGCTAATTAACTCCAAAAAATGCCTAAAAATTACTTGTGACTCATCTATGAATTTTTTATTTATGATGATTTTTTCTTGTTGATTTGCCTTCATTTTCTATTATTAAAGATTCAAAAACATAAAGTCCCTATTTGTTTTTAAAAAATTCATAACAATTCGAAAACCTCTGTAAAAAATCTATAAAAATTATTGTATTTGTATTTTATCAACTTTTGGCTCCTATAAAAATTTTGTTGAAAAATAACTTACAAAACCTAAAAAATTAAAAAATATTTAAAAACTTATAAAAATCATATAAAATCGTAAAAAATCCAAAAATTGAGTTTTCAGTCTCTATTTGTAGATAGTTCTTTATAGTTTATCATAATTTTGAGCTTTTTACCTCATTTTAAATTGCCAAATATCCTTGGTTGTGCACTGTCTGTTTGTCTTTTCATTATTCAATTTTCAGAAAACCATAAAAACCTCGGAAAAGTACACAAAATTCCCAAAAATACTACAAAGTATATAAAACTCGAAAATATTTTTACTTTATTTTTTTGAGCATTTTTTCCTATTCGATTTTTTTGAGCATTTTATCCTGTGTGCATACTTCTCTTATTTTAAAAAAATAATATTTTGAAAAATTAAGAATTGTTAAAAAGAAAAAAATCCTTTGATTTCTTTTGAATCAACTACTTAAGTGTTTAATTGTGCTCCTTGAATTCAACCCTAGTCGCTACTCAAGTTAATAAAAGTAGCAAAACCACTCGTTTTCTCCGTTTGATTCCTTAGTAGTTTATTTTCTCATTGACCGCATTGATTGATTAGGGTGACAATGACAACTTAATTATATACTTAACCCTAGTCAGTCTCAAGCGTTCATCAACCACCTGGAAAGATATTAGTAGTGTCTCGAACCACATCAAAATCTTCAACATGTGTTTGAGATGATTTTGTACTATACTAACCAGCTATGTTATAGAAACCTTTACTTGGCACTTAGGTTGGTGAATTTGTGACTCGTCTACTTTAGACTGGAATTTTATCTTTAACTATTGAGCAAAAAAATTACAAAAGTACATAAAATAATAAAATCAACACTTACAATAAAAATGAACTAATATTATATTATTATATTTTAGATAACTTCAATAAATAAAAATTGCATAAAATGCCAAAAATAAATGGTAAAACATGTATATATATTCACATATAAATAGTGTACAATGTTACATGATTTTTAGTAATCTCAAGTTACATCTTAATGGAAAGCAATTTACTCCGTTATGTACAAAATACTAATTTTACAAAATGAACATCCTAAAAAAACAATAACATGTATTTATTGTAAAACAAATAAAAACCTTAATTTGAGAAACCTATAACTAAAAGTTGATCATTTCACTCATACAATCTCTAGAGAATCTCTATTCACCTTTGAATTAATGTGCAGTCATATCTATAAAATAAAATAAAATTCAACAGAATCAGAGTTCATATTAAAACTTGGGTTTGGGTATTATGTATATTGCACAAGTGTGCTAACTACACATTATCGATTTATTTCTTTCTGTTTGTTTTATTTCTTTATCATTATTTTTTATGTTTTCTCTAATTACAAAAAAATAAAAATCAAAAAATGAAAAAAAAATACAATGAAAAAGAACACAATAGACTTTCTATATATTAACCTACAACCTTGTATATATTACCCAGTTTTATTTTATTTTCCTTATTTTGATTATTATAAGTAGACTTATATGTAAATATTTTATATTATTATATTTACATATATGACGTATACATTAGTCAAGAAAAATATAGAAAAATATAATATGGTTGCCACGTCGGGTGAGAGGTCGTAGCGGGGAGAGGTCGCGGTGGGGGGAGGTGGGGCGAGACGATGCAATGGGGAGAGGAGGGGCGAGGGGTAGCAGCGGGCCGCCACTCAGAGAGAGATGCGTGACTAGGGGTTGTAGGGGGGAGCATCGCTTAGAATGAGAGAATACATAGGGCTGCCGCACTGAGTGAGAGAGTGGGGGAGGGAAATGAAGCGAAGGCGGGAAAGAGAGCAGAAGGGAGCGAGGGTTAGAGGTGGAAGCTGCAGGAACGGGAGGCACCCTGATGCTTCCTTTGTGGGGCGAGGGACCACTACTCGAAGGCATGCGAGGCTGTGGAGCCGCTCTGTTTTCATTGTGGGAAGCCGGGTCACCGTCATCGTGGATTCCCTGGTAGGGAAATGCAGTCGAGGAAGATGGAGATTCTGGAACTCCAAGGGAGCGTGGGTGGCGTTGGAGTAGATTCCCAACCGTAGAGGATTCGAGAGCAGACCTTCTCGGAAACTCTCTTGTCCCTCTCAGAAGGTGCTTTGAGGGAGGATCCTCTAGAGGGACTGCTGAATGGGGAACAATAATCCACACATTTGCAGCTGGTGAGGGATGGTGTCTTGGCAGTTGTTGAAGAGGATTTTTCACGGGTCTAAATATGTCTCACACAAGGTGGAGAAACAGTAGTTGTGGCGAGCCGTAAGACATCCTACTTCAAACAACAATTAACCCACAACAGATAATCAAGCAATGAAAAGCAATGTGAAGTTAAAATTTATTATAACTCTACAAAAGAAGTGTATAGTGCAAGTATTGTAGAGGTCGAACACATGGAACAAGCAGGTAGACCGGGGCAATGAGTTGCACACAAATAATGTGATGTGTTTGTCTATAAGTGTGTTATTTTTATGGATTTTTAACTATATATTTTTTATTAGATTTTTTCTTTTTTTATTTTTATATTTTGATTTTTAACTTTCTGATTTTATATTTTCTTCTTATATTTTGTATATTTTATATTTCTTTTTCTTTTAATATATATAAAACTATATAAAGAGTATCTACACAATAGAGGTAATAAAGAGATAGTATATATATATATGATAGGTAAAAGTAGTCAAAATGCAAGGAATGAAATCTTTTTGGGTTTTTATAATTTTTTACTATTTTCGTGATTTTTAGATAATTGTGCTAATTTTTAGGGATTTTTAAATTTAAAAATACCCAAAATAAGGTTTAAAATAAATGTCTGAAATTAAGATGGAGGAGAAAAATGCCAAGAAGTAACAAAATTGCTCCAAATTAATTTTTATATAAAGATAATAATATAAAAAATCAGAAACAGAAAGTATATTTTTGTGATTTTTGTGAGGATTTTTTATTTTTTTTATAAAGGTTTTAGGGGTTTTTCAGTTTTATGAGTTTTCTTCTATATTTTTTAGTGATTTTTGGTCTGGAGATGTAAAATACTTAGATAAATATAAAATATATATTTTTTGGATTTTAAAAAAAAGGATATATATTTATGGATTTTCTAGTGCAAACAAGGGCAAAAAGAAATGTTTTTGATTTTTTATAAATAATAAAAAACTTCAAAATGCAAAATAAAAATATGCACATGAAAGATAAATGCAACAGGAAGCTATGCCTATTTTTTTGAGATTTTTTGGAGCAATATAGATGCATGAAATAAATATAGACAACAAAGAGAAACTACACTCTAGCAGGGGTATTTTTGTAAATATCATAAAGGGCAAGGGACTAAGTGCAAATTTCACAGAAATATTTAACCTGATTAAAAGTTTACAAAACCAATTAGAAATAGATAAAGCCTCGAGGGTCTTGTCGCAGAATAGCCAAGCTCACGTGCCAAGACACGTGAGCCTCGTTGGCTAGGACCAAAGTGCAATTATCAAAAACCTATGGGCACGTTTGTAATTTTTAAAAAATTTATAATAACATAAAAATGTTTATAGGCTTAATAGATAAAATAAGACCCACAAGGGTTCCCTTACAAAATGGCTACACCCCTCCCGCGTACAAGCATGTGAAGTGACGTGGTCGGGGTCCTAAAAGCAATTACAACAAAGTTTAGGGGGCTAGATGCAAATATTATAAAATAAAAATGAGTGCAAATGAAAGATTGAGTCTTAGATAGTAAATAAAAAATTCGTGGGGGCTTAGATGCTAAATGCCCATACCTCGGCACGATCCAACGGTGCGGGCAATCCCACTTATCCACTTGTCAAGCAACGGATGGCTGATACCAGTTCGGCTTCTGCGGCTGAGATCAAATCATCAGATGGAGATCAACAGTGGGAGCTGGGGATCATCCGACGGATTCTGTGCATCTCCAAGAACAAACCTTCATCCTACGACGGAGGAGGTGGGAGGAAGAACAGGGAAGAAGGCAGGCGAAGGTGACCTTCCCCACCTCCGATCTCACTCCTCCGGTACTCTGTAAAGCTCCAAAATCGTTGCGAAAGCTCATGCGGGTCTGCTCTAGATGATGGAAGCCTCAAAACGATCGTAGGGGCGTTGTAGTATGTCAACGAGGGTGGCAGAGTTGCGGACCTCCAGATACCTCCGGCGAGGGGTAAAATGGCTCCAAGTGATTCGACGCAGTCCAGGACCTGCAAAGAAAAGCTAAGGGGTCGAGGGCAAAGTGCCTTGACCCGCTAGGGGTTGGTATGGAGGCGGAGGATGTGAAATAGAAGCTCGTTGAAGTAAGCTCCAGCGATGGGGTGGCACGGTGATTTGACATGGAGGAATCGAAAGGGGATGCAAGAAATCAAACCTAAAGTAAACCTAAGCAAATAAATGCAAGAAAAAGAAAGAAAAAGCGAACCTCAGCCGCATGAGTGGAGAGATGGGATCTCACGGCAGCGTGGCCACCGAAGATGGTGGAACGCTCACTTTGGCTCGCATGAGGTCGCTCCCAAGGAGTTGGAGACGTTGTTGTCACCAAGGCCAATCAAGAACACCCAAGAAAGAGGGCCAAAGCCGGCCAAAGGAGGTTCAAAATTGAAATGGAAAATTGGGGAGGTTTTGTACAAGGTGGTGAGCGGCCTCAAACGACTAGGAAAATTTGGCGTATAGGAGATGCAATCCTCGAGATAAACATAGGGCGTGTAAGGTGGGTGTTCGAGGACAAAAGGCCAAGAAGGAATCGACATGAAAGGGTGTAAGGATCGATTTCCTAAAACTCGAGAAATCGAGGAAAAAGACGTTCTGACAAGCCTGGAGCCCTCAGTCAAAGAGCTGACCGAGGTCAACGGACGGGGAAAACTGGTTGGTCCACGTGGACCAACTAGAAAAATCATGTCATTGATTATTTAGAAAATTGAGTAAAAATAATAAATGATTTTATTTATTTTATATTATTAATATATTTATTATTTTCTGAATTATTTTATCATGATTTTTATTTATTTTTTCGAGGTAAATAAATAGAAATTACGTTTTGTGGGCTTTATATAGGTATATTTGTCTGTATATTTTAATGATTTTTTTATTTTGTATATCTAATTTTATTAATTTGATTTATTAGTTTATATATTTATAACTTATTTTTATAAACTTAAATATATTTTTCTTTTACTTTTTTGAAATAGTATATATAATTAAATAAATAGTTGTATAATCTATATAGGTATACTTATTGGTAAATCATCTATGTATTTTATACAAATATTTTATTTTAATGCTTTCTTTCTATTTTTATTCCTATTTTAATATGAACATGTATTATAAATAATATTTACGAAATTATAAAAATATAAAATTATATGTAATAAATAATAAATAAAATGAATATTTTAATCAGTATAAGTATACAATAGGGGTCCAAAACCTAACTTTCAAACCGTAACTCCAAAAAATATGAAACTATTTCATTAAATAGTTTATTAAAATTTATATACAACTAAAGGTGATTTTGATATATTTGAGTTCTTATTTGAGAGATATGGGTCAGGGAAGTTGGGATTTTGGAAACTTATTCAGAGTATATTTTGTACAATGTATATTATTTTTATGTGAAATCAATTTTGTATTTTTCTATTTTTAATTATCTGCAACTTTCATTTATAAAGTTTCTTTATTTGAAGTACAAAAAGTGGAACTAAAAATAAGTCCCAAAAATAAATAAAATTGAATGAGATAAATAAGGATTTTATTGGTTTTTGGTCCTTATCTCACCCTACTTTATTCCTAGTCAACCTAGTCATCGAGATGCCTAGGTCTCAGGATCTAGGGTCATAAAATATCTTCAGTATTTTATTCTTTTTATTTTCTTTTCTTTATTCTATAATTTTGGCTTTAAAAATCGTATTTTCTACAGTATTTACACAAAAACGCATGTGATAAAATGCCTAAATTATGGGTATTTACACACATTTATTAGGGTTTTAAATAAATATGATGAAATAGAGATTCATCATCCCCCTATACTTGCCTTTGCTCATCCCTAGCAAACACTTATGCAATAAGTGCATAAAAGGAAAAACAAAGGAAATAAAAAGAAGAAAGATGGATTACATTTAATTATCAAACTTGTCTCCACAAAATCAAAGTTTGAAGCTTAAGTCAGACCTTTGGAATTTTAGTGTGGGCGGAACCTTAATGGGAATTGAATTTGAAATCCAACAGCCTTCGAGAATCCCAAAACTCTGCTCAAGTCTCCTCAATAGCCAGGTCAGAATACTTCAATTCATACGCAAACCCTTATGACTATGAATCCAACTCGTACTATGTAAGTGATGGCTCTCCCCAGCTGAAATGACAAAGAAACTAACTTCTCAATCATGACAACCCAATGATTCCCCAATCCAATAACTCATTCCTCGAGGAGTGGGGTATTCCCTTCTAAGTTCAAGTGACAACCAACTCAAGAGGAGGGGGTGGAGAGAAGAATGGACGGTAGCCAATGTAGCTACCTATCCTAGGATGCAAGACCAATGTAGTCAAGTCATCCAGCTGGAGGCTCGCATGATTTGACTTTGAAGCTCAAGCTTGCATATTGACTATACAAATATGTACACTCTGGTAGTCATTTTACTTTTATTCAGGCATGTCCACTTTTTTGGAGTTTTTACTTTTTACTCTCTTTTTTGAAATGTTGTATACAACATCATTTACATAAGGAGTTTTCTTCTTGAGCCAGTATATTATCCATCTTTTGAAGCTTTATTGCAACCCACACTCTCCTGTCTTCAAAATTCATCATCATCGAACGGATTGGGGTGCACTTCCGTCCAAAGAGGAGGACAAATGTTTCCACTTGTGCGTGTCTCATACCGGCAAATCCAATCCCCTCACAACTCCAATTGAGTTGAGCCAAGTGAAAGGTGCAAGTGTCCAAGTTAGGTCATTATCGACAAGAGTCGTGCGTGTGCTATGAAATACTCTACTTAGGCGGTCAAGGATCCGTTAACCAAGTCTCATGATCCTAAAAGAATTAAGTTACCTAGACCTGAAGTACCTCAATTCCAGCTCCTATAAGGTTCCTGTAAATTAGGTAGATTTAGGACAAACCAAGCTCCAATCATCGGATTTTACTTAGACTTGTTCAACTATCAAAATCGATCTGAAAAATGCCAATGCTATGCAGAAAATGTTTTTGTAATGCACTTTTCAAATATTTTTAACTTTTTTATGGATTTTTGAAAAATTGATGCACATGCATTTTTGTATTTTTCAAAAAGACTTTTCAAATGCTTTTGGCATTTTTACTTTTGCAAATATTTTTGAGAAATTTTGAAAATAAAATATTTTGGCTAAAACTAGGTACAAATATATACATAGGGATGCATCTTATATTTACAAGAATTAGATTTTTAAGAATTTACAAGGGGCAAGTGGTCAATATTATAGATATATATAATAAAGAATTTTGGTGTGATGTATATATTCTTCGAAGTTATTTGAAAAAGGTTTTACAAACAATTTTGGAAAAAAATAGTCCAAAATAATTTTCACAAATATTTTTACAAACATGTACAAACATTTGAAAATCATTTTTGCAAAGGTTTTCCGTACAATATATATAATTTTTTCAAATATTTTTGCAACCATTTTTCAAACCATTTGCATCGTTTTTCAAATATTTTTATTTCACACAAAGAAAATAAAATTTTCAAACAAAACGCATTTACAAAGGTTGAAAATATAGAATAAAACATTTTCCGAATAGTTTTCAAAATATTTTTCAAAAGGATTTTCAAACTATTTTTCAAACATTTTGCAAAAAATATTTTCACCTGATTTATTAATCATTAAATACAAAAAGAATTTGGGGAATAATAAATGTCTTTTTATTAAGGTTTTTAATGAATTTTACAGTATAATTAGTTATAATTATTAATAAAAACACGAAAGTATGAGTTATGACTAAAGTATATACGGAGTATATACGACCCCCCTATACTTAGCTTGAGGTATGTCCTCATAGATCAGAGAGAAGAAGAGAAAACATAATTCGTACGGAGTATAGATAAGTCTAAAGAATAAAGAATGAAGGAAGAAATGAATGAATGAATAAGAAGTTGACCATCCCCCCTATACTTGGGATCAAATAATCCTAAGTATAGCATATTGTACATAAAGCAGGGAGGGTCAAGGGTGGGAATGAACAGATCGTATTCAGATTGTCTCCCCCTATACCTAGGGTAAGATATATCGAAGTATAAACAAGAAGAGGAGACAATGGAGAGGATCAAAGAATGAAAGAACTCGAGGTGCACACCCCCCTATACTAAGGACAAAGTACGTCCTAAGTATAGAAGACTAGCAAAAAGGGGTGACACTTTTTTGGTAGAAAAAGAAAATAGAAAAGGAAAAGAAGAAAATAGATCAAAAGATAGATGAAGATAGAAGAGAGAATGTACACACCACTCCCCTTATACTTAGGGTAAAAGAAGCCCTAAGTATAGGCAACAACAAGAGTGATGAAGCTGAACAAAGAACGCTCGGCTCATCAAGGTCGTCCAAGGTCATGGTCCTCGAGGTCGGCCAAGATAGGTGTAGTCACATCAGGCGTAGGTCTCTGATCGGCAGTGGATGCGGTGATCAACACTTCGCTCTCATCAACAGGACGGAAACGAATCTCTCCTGATCCATAATCAATAACGACCCTCGCAGAGGCGAGGAATGGTCGTCCCGGAATGATTGGAGATTGCTCCGTTGTGGAGGTCTCCGTGGGCAATACGACAAAATCAACATTGTACCTCGTGCCCTGAATTGAAATGACGGCATTTTCAAGGATACCCTTCGGCCTCTTTATTGATCCATCAAAAAACTGAACAATCATCCTGGTTTTCTTTAGAGGACCTAAGTGAAGAGATTGTACCAGCAAGAAGGGTAATATGTTAATCGAAGCACCGCATGTATGGTCAAAGATTGTGCATCTAATGAAAGGTGTGACAGTGTTCCTGTTCACAGGAATAGGACGGTGTGTGATGGCATGGGCAGTGGCCATGGTCAGAATAAGACACTCAAATCTGCTCATCCGCTATCTCTTCTTAGGAAGAGGAGCAGATAAATCGATTATGGCTTGTTGAAGTGGGGCACGGATGATCTCATAAATGGTGGCCACCACTTCGGTTTCATACAATTATTTTTTAGATTTTTGGACCTCCTCCAAATAAGGGAGAAAGTCGGAGTCAGCATATACATGAGGCTTGCCAAGAGCAGACTGTACAACGGCATCCTCAGGGTTAAAGGTGGGACAAAGTGTGAAAGGTTGTGTGCTCAAAGGTTCTGGCAAGTGGGCACTCTCCTCACAGTCTGACTCAACCAAAGGTCTCCTGAAATCTTTTTGAATTTTAAAATTTTTCTCGTTTTTTTTGTATTTTGGGCGATTGCAAGCTTTCATGATAATCCTCAAATGAATCCATATCCTCAAAAATTGGATTGACATTCTGGTTCTTATTTAAAATAGTAATATCATCAACCCTCGAATTCATTTGCTCCATCATTTGGTTCAAGATCTCAATCTTGGACATCATGAAAGGTGACTCCAACAGATCAGTCTCGGTGGATGTGAAGGTGGAAAGTATGAAGGTGGAGGTGGTTGTGGATAAGAGCCCGAGTCCTGAATCTGTGGCTGAAGTGGATATGTAAAAAAGTCAGGAACAAAGTCCTCTTGGAAAAAGAGAGATGGACCAGCTGGAGTGAACGATGGATCCGCAAAATCCAGAAAAAAATGCTCCAGTCAACCATCTCGAAATAAGAGAAAACGATCGGGCAAGCACGATGGTCAAGTCATGAGAAGTGTGAATAAAGGCGTAAGTGCACAGAAGCGGTCTAGGATACACATAAGCAATCACAAGCAAACTCACACAATACAAACCCTCAATTCACCTATTCAACTCACAAAGAATGCAAAGAATGCTCTTTTTATCTTGTATGTTTTAGAGGTGGTGAGAAGTCCAAAAAGTTGTACAAACACTTAGGAGGTTGAATAGGCTTTAGGAACTAATCCTTAGTGTATGCGCAAACAGTGTAAAACGAAGACAATAAGGGAATCACTCGCCCCAGAATAAGATTTTTCTTTTTGATGTATTTTAGGGTCAAGTAATGTTAGCAGTCCCAGTTTCATTGATTATCACTTTTTGGATTTTAGTGACACCAAACGAGGAGTCGATTCCCTTCAGCACCTACGTGATCAAAATCAGATGTAGAGAGGTGGAAAAGCAATGCGAGCGGTAAAATGATGATGAATGCTAAAGCATAATGCTCACCTTACCTCCAACACTCTACATGCAAAGATGCTCAGCATAATTGAAACTTATACTATATGCAAATGCAAACCGATGAAGTCGCCCTAAGTTCAGAAATTGTTATTATCGTGAAGAACCAATGCTAATGACTTAGAATGGAACCGAAGTGTCTGATCTTGGAGTCTCCTCAGTACCCACATTAATGGGTCATGCAAGCATTGTATGAAGAACTCTCACGGCACGGTGATTCCGACACTAAGTGAGAAGCAATTTGATTTGACTAAGTCCAAGCGTATCTATAGGTACATGTTATGGTTCTTAGGTGTTTGGACCTACTCTATCGTCAAGCAACTCCTAAATCTAAGGGCTCAATCACACAAAAGATAGAAAAAAAATGAAAAACAAATGGAAAAAATGTGATGAAAAAGCGGCAAAACTGTGGTGAGCCCTCTAGTGGACAAACACTAGGAAATTGGGTCAGAATGTCTATCTGTATTAATACAAATTAGAGTCTTGCTCTCTCAATTAAAATTACACAAATTAATACTACAAATAAATACAAGGAAATTTTATTCAAAATTCTCTCCAATTCTGCCTTAGTGCTAGGTCCAAGTCACCTCACGTGGGTGTGTAGGCGCTCCTAAAAGAGAGCACCTCCCTCGATCCATGTTCCTTGCAAAAAGTCAAACAAGAGAGATTGATTAGACAATTCACATTGAATATCAAATAAATGAGGCAAAAATATAGATAAATAATATCACAATCAATCAAAAAGACGATCTATATGTTGTTGCTCCCGGGCAACGGCACCATTTGTTGAAGAGGACTTTTCACGGGTCTAAATATGTCTCACACATGGCAGAGACACAGTCATTGTGGCGACCCGCAAGAAATCCTACTTCAAACAACAATTAACCCACAACATATAATCAAGCAATGAAAAGCAATGCAGAGTTAAAATTTATTATAACTTTACAAAAGATGTGTATAGTGCAAGTAATAAAGATGTCGAACACTGGGAACAAGCAGGTAAGCACAAAAATGAATGTGATGTCTTTGTTTATAAGTGTGTTATTTTTTATGAGTTTT
This sequence comes from Ottelia alismoides, assembly GCA_037367405.1. NCBI lineage: Eukaryota > Viridiplantae > Streptophyta > Magnoliopsida > Alismatales > Hydrocharitaceae > Ottelia > Ottelia alismoides. The sequence continues at coordinate 734,832 of JAZKJV010011160.1, read as the reverse complement.
TAAATATATATTTTCTATATAATTTTTTATTTTTATATTTTTATATTTTGATTTGTATTTTTATATTTTATTTATCTTTTAATATATATAACTATATAAAGAGTATATACACAAGATACATAAGAGAGAGACAATATATATAATAGGTAAAAATAGTCAAAATATAGGGAATAAAATCATTTGGGTTTTATATAATTTTTACTATTTTCATGATTTTTAGATAATTTTGCAATTTTTTAGAGATTTTTAAAGTCAAAAATACCCAAAAACAAGGTTAAAAATAAATATATGGAAATAAAATGGAGGAGAAAAAATGCCAAACAATAAAAAATTGCTCCAAATTAATTTTTATATAAATATAATAATATAAATAAAAATCAGAAATATAAATTATATTTTTGTGATTTTTTGAGGATTTTCTATATTTTTATAAAGGTTTTCAAGATTTTTCAATTTTTATGAGTTTTCTTCAATATGTTTTTAGTGATTTTTGGTCTAGAATACAAAATACTTAAATAAACACAAAATATATTTTTTTGGAAATTTTCAAAAAGGTTATATATTTTTTATGGATTTTCTAAAGCATACAGGGGGTAAAGAAAGATGTTTTTCATTTTTTATAAATAATAAAAAGCTTCAAAATGAAAAATAAAAATCTTTGCATGAAAGATAAATGAAACAGGAAGCTATGCCTATTTTTTGATGTTTTTTAGAGCCATATAGATGCTTGAAATAAATAAAGATACAAAGAGAAACTACACTCCTAACAGGGGTATTTTTGTAAATCATAAAGTGCAGGGGCCTGAGTGTAAATTTCACTGAAATATCCATCCTAATTAAAAATTTACAGTAACAATTACAAATAGATAAATCCTCGAGGGTCTCATTGCAGAATAGCCAAGCTCACCTAGATACGTGAACCTCGCTGGTAAGGGCCAAAGTGCAATTATCAAAAACCTAGGGGCACATTTATAATTTTTACAAAAGTTATAACAACATATAGTTTTTTTGGACTTAATAGAATAACAAGATCCGTAAGGGTTTCCTTGCAAAATGGACACACTCCTGACGCGCACAGGCACTTGAGGTGGCGTGGTCGGGGACCTAAAAGCAATTACAGCAAAGTTCAAGGGGCTAGATTCAAATATTTCAAAATAAAATTAAATAGTAAATACAAAATTCACAAGGGCTTAGATGCAAAATGCCCATGCTTCGCGCAATCCAACGATGCAGGCAATCCCACTTATCTACTTCTCAAGCAACGGATGGCCGATATTGTTTCGGCTTCTCCGGTTGAGATCAAATCGTCGGCTGGAGATCAACTATGGGAGTTGAGGATCATCTGACGGTTGTTGTGCATCTCCAAGAACAAACCTTCATCCAACGGTGAAGGAGGCAAGAGGAAGAACAAGGAAGAAGGCCGGCGAAGGCGACCTTCCCCGCCTCCGATCTCCCTCCTCCAGCACTTTGTAAAGTCCAGAATCACCGCGAAAGCTCCTGCAGGTTTGATCCAGATGCTGGAAGCCTTAAAACGGGTAGAGGGGCGTTGTAGTACGTCAACGAGGGTGGCAGAGCTGAGGACCTCGAGATACCTCAGGCAGGGGGGTAAAATGGCTCCAGGTGGCTCGGCGTAGTCCAGGACCTGCAAAGAAAAGCTAAGGGGTCGAGGGCAAAGTACCTCGACCCCTTAGCTGGTGGTATGGAGGAGGAGGATGCAAAATAGGAGCTCGTCGGAGCAAGCTCTGATGAGGGTGTGGCGAGGTGATTTAACGGGGAGTAATCGAAAGGGGATGTGGGAAATCGAACCTAAAGTAAACCTAAGCAAATAAATGCAAGAAAAACACTGAAAAAGCGAACCTCAGCCGCAAGAGCGGCGAGATGGGACCTCACAGTGGCGTGGCCTCCAGAGATGGTGGAATGCACACTTTGGCTCGTTTGAGCTCGCTCTTAAGGAGCTGGAGACATTGTTGTCACCAAAGCCAATCAGAACACCAAAGAAAGAGGGCCAAAGCCAGCCAAAGGAGGTTCAAAATAGAAATGGAAAATTGGGGGAGGTTTTGTAAGGTGGTGAGCGGCTCCAAAGGACAAGGCAAATCTAGCGAATCGACGATGCAATCATCGAGATAAACATAGGGCGTGTAAGGTGGTTGTTCGAGGACAAAAGGCCAAGAAGGAATCGACATGAAAGGTGTCGGGATCGATCTCCAAAAAGTCAAAAAATCGAGGAAAAAAATGTTCTGACAAGCCTGGAGCCCTCGGTCAGAGAGCTGACCGAGGTCAACGGACGAGGAAAACTAGTTGGTCAAGGAGGACCAACCAGAAAAATCTTGTAACTAATTATTTAGAAAATCGAGTAAAAATAAAAACAATTTTATTGATTTTAGGTTATTAAATGAAAAATATTTATTATTTTCTAAATTATTTAATCATGATTTTTATTTATTTTTTCAAAGTTTATAAATATAAGTAACTTTTGTCGGCTTTATATAGGTATATTTGTTTATATATTTTAATGTTTTATTTTTATTTTGAATATTTAATTTTATTAATTTGGTTTATTATTTTACAAATTTATAAATTATTTTTATAAACTTAAATATATTTTTATTTTATTTTTCTGAAATAATATATAATTAAATAAATAGTTTTATAATCTATATAAGTATACTTATTGCTAATTCATCTGTGTATTTTATACAAATAATTTTTTTATGTTTTCTTTGTGTTTTTATTCTAGTTTTAATACGTACATATATTATAAATAATATTTACAAAATTACAAAATTATAAAATTATAAAAATAATGAATAATAAATAAATTAAACATTTTAATCGTTATAAGTATACAATAGGGGTCCAAAACCTAACTTTCAAACCATAACTCCAAAAAATATGAAACCACCTTAATTAAATAGCTTTTAAAAGTTATATATAATTAAAGCTGATTTTGATATATTTTGAGTTTTTATTTGAGAGATTGGGTAAGGGAAGTTGGGATTTTGGAAACTTATTCATAGTATATTTTGTACATTATATATTATTTTTGTGTGAAATCATTTTTATTTTTCTGTATTTAATTATCTACATTTCATGTACAAAGTTATTTATTTGAAGTATAAAAAGTGGAAGTAAAAATAGGTCCTAAAAATGAATAAAAATGAATGAGATAAATAAGGATTTTAATGGTTTTTGACCCTTATCTCCCCATACTTTATTCATGTCGACCTAGTTATCGAGATGCCTAGATCTCGGAATTTAGGGTCATAAATATTTTCAATAGTTTATTCTTTTTCTTTTCTTTTATTTATTTTATAATTTTGGCTTTGAAAAACCATATTTTATATAGTATTTACACAAAATGCATGAACGATAAAATATCTAAATTAAGGGTATTTTCCCGCATTTACTAGGGTTTTTAAGGCCAAAATGATAGAATAAAAATGATGAAACGGAGATTCATCAGCAGCAAGGCTTGCATGAGCGCAAATGGACATTATAGATCTACCCGGCGGAGTGATTTGTTTAAGAGGCCTTTCTACAGGAGGACCTACTGCAGTCCTGAGAGGTTTCTTGCTTGAGGAATCAAGGGGTGTAGTCCGATGGAAAAGAACATACTTTCAAGCTGGGGCATCGAGGTGCAAGGAGAAATCCTGGAAAATCAAAATTCTTGGGTATTGTTGCATAATCGAAGACTTGATGCCATCAAAGAAGCACTACGTCACGTTTGGGTGTGGAGGAACTGTGCACAACTGGCCTTCATCCAAGTGAGGGCTCGGAGGTGGTTGCGGTGGTTAGAGGATCCAAGCCCCTGTTCCCCTTGAGGGCAACGATGTGGGTCGATCGTCGGCCTATGATCCTTAGGATGATACCACTAGATGAGAAGCTGCACGGTGGCGGAGAGGCGTGGTTGAAATTTTGTGGGCTGGTCGGAATAGGAACTGCTAGAGGTGTAGTGGGGAAAACAATGTCCCCGATCGCTTGGGAAGGAGGGCGGCTCTCTTCTTAGTTGGGATCTCCGAAGATCTGTGATCTTATTGGGAAGGTCGATGGTCCTTTCTCAGGAAGGGTCTCATTCAAAAACTTGGTGAAGGTGGTTCAGGGCTCTCTTGTCAGGTCGTTGATCATCCACATGACCCGGGTTAGTCGGGTTATGTTGCTGCTTCCAGTGCACTCTTGTCATATCACGATGATGCGCTCGTCACCCCTATCCACATATGTGTTGTGGGCTCAATTCTTGCACCCCCTTGTGCGGTTCACTCGGCCGGCTCGTCGGATCTCTAAGCATTGGATGTGGACGTCTGACACAAATGAACGAAAAGGAGCTTCCTTCACCCATCTATGGACATGGTGTGTTCGTTGGCGCATTACGCGAAAACTCAAGGCCCGGATCAGAGGTCTCGGTGACGGAAGAATTCTTTGATCCCATGGAGGGACTCATCAGTGGCGACCCAGGAGTAGAGGTGCAAGATTCTTCGCAGAGGCTCGCCCGGATTTGGAGCTCAAAGAGAAATTGGTGAGGACAAGCGAAGAGACTCTAAGGTCGAGGGTTGCATTAGTGATGGGCAAGGAGAACCTTCTGGGTGGTGATGTGTCGAGCGGCAAGGTCATGAATGATAGTGAGGTCCCTCGACACGCCAAGATCAAGGGTGAAATTGAGAGAAGCAGATCGGAGAGGTCTTGGAAGGCATCATCCAGGAACATAGGATGTCAGAAGGAATTGAGAACATGTATGAGTAGTTTCTCGAGGAAGCGTCGTAGGGCAGATTTGTTGCACTGGGAGATCTCAAGGCTGGAATATGTGAGAGAAGAGGATGGAGACCAAGCTTGTGAGGTTTTAGAGGAAGATAGCAGACAAGGGCCACAGGCCTCAGAGGAAGTGAAGAGCCAAGGGGCAGTTACGCAGGAAGATGGGGATATGTAGTGGATATCTTACGCTGAGTCAAGGTTGATTGATTTTGAAGGGTCTTTCGAGAGTAATGTGGCGAACACGATTGGTGTAATTTTGGCGGGGAATACCCCGACCTTGCTTCACGAAGATACTATCTTGGAATGTAAGGGGCTGGGGCAAGCTGACAAGAGGTTGGCGGTCGACTCCCTATTGGTAGCTTGGAAGATTGATATAGCTTGCTTACAGGAGACGAGGATCGCTTCATGGGATCAACTGAATTGGAACTCCTACTCTGGACCTTCACTCTTGGAGTTTTGTGCGGTAGAGGGTTCTAGCTTCGAGGCTTTAGCTAAGATGAACCTGAATCGGTCGATATTGGTGCTTCTGCATAGCAAGGTGGACCAATCCTGCCTCCTTATCTCCTCGATCTACAGTGTCTTTGTCTCCTCCACAAATGACGAGCTAAGGACAGAGCTACGATCCACTAGGGAGAGGTTCCCGATCGATGCCTGGATTGTGGGAGGGGACTTTAAATGTTGCTTTATACCTGGATGACAGGACTGGAGGGAGACATACGTAGGATCCAGGCTCTTAGAGATTTACGACAATGGTGGAGGAACTTAATCTGGTGGTTATCGATGCTTCTAACTGCAAGTACACATGGAGAAACTCATCCTCGATATCATGTATAGACAAATTCCTACTTTCGGTAGAGGTTGTTAGAACATTCGCCTCGACTGAGGTGAGCTCACTTTCGAGATTGAGATCGGACCACACTTTGATCTGCTTAGACACTGGCGGGAGTTTTGTCGCCTCATCCTTTTTCAAGTTTGAAAGAAGTTGCTTATTGGAGGAAGGGTTCTGAGATTTAGTCACATCTTTCTGGAAGAACCTAGACATTGGGGTTTCGGCCACCGTGAAGCTGGATGTCCTTTGATCCAGATTGCGCCAGTATAAGAAGGAAAATAGGGAGTTGCGTAACCTGAGTTGCAATACGGATCAAGACGAGTTGCAGCATTTGGATTTGGTGGAAGATGTACGTGAGCTCGAGGAAGAGGAGGTCATATGTATTGGTGAGGCACATAAGATCATGGAGGAGGAGGAGGATAGAAAGGAGGTAGAGTAGAGGCAAAGATCAAGACTGAAATGGTTGAAAGAATGGGACGTTAATACCAGGTTCTTTCATAATGTCGCCAATGGCAGAAGGTGAAGAAACATGATCCACTATGTTGAGATCCAAAGGGTGGAGGTGCGCGGGGAGCTTGAGATTGCAAGAGCAGTGACACAATACTTCAAAGATACGAGCATGAAAATGGAACACAACAACTCAATATGATTAGGTTTGGGGGTGAGTGATATTCTGCGGAGGACAAGGAGGAACTGGTGAGGTTTTTTGATGCGAGGGAGGTCCGTGAGACATTATTTACACTCAACCAGGTTGGGTGCCCAAGCCCAGACGGTTTCCTGATCTTCTTTTACACAGAATTTCGATAGCTAATTGAGGAAGATCTGATGGGAGTGATGGATGAGTTTGGTGAAGGAAACCAGGATTTGAGAGGCTCAACCGAATCCCTAATATCCTTGCTCCCCAAGATGTGGCAATAAAGGTGGTGGATTACATGCACATCGCTTTGTCGAATGCATCATTCTTGATCGTGGCGAAAGTGCCGGCGAACAGGTTAAGGGGTGTCCTAGGCAAGGTCATCTCGCCAGCACAAAGTGCCTTCCTCCCAAGTAGGCAGATCGTGGATAGCGTTGTTCTGGCATCAGACATCATTACTAATTAGCGGAGACGGAAAACTGAGGGAGCAATGTGAAAGGTTGATTTCTCCAAAGTATATGACTGTGGAGTGTGGAGATTTATCTAAGCGTCTTTACACAGGAGAGGCTTTCCGAATATGTGGATTTCTTGGATGAAGAGGTGTTACGACCGCGTCATATGTTGCGTTGGTCAACGGTCAACCTAAGGGGAGATTTCTTCCAACGACAACACGAAGTCCGCTAGGGATGCCCTCTGGTTCCACTCCTTTTTGTGTTGGCTATTGATGCTCTCACATCCATGGTTGAACTCGCACTTGCAGGTGGTATTTGCAGGGGCAACTCTAAGGGAGACATTTCTGTTTCAATTCTCCAGTACGCAGATGACACGTTATTTGCTGAAGGTGGCCCCTTGAGCTGCAAGGTCCTTTCAACAATCATGGAGATCTTCGATAAGGTATCAGGTCTCGGATTGAATAGATTGAAGTCAGAGTTTGTAATGTTTGGGTTGGACGAAGAGGAGATTAAGAGCTGTAAAACTTGGCTATGGTTGCCAAGGGGTCAGCTACCAATGCGCTATCTCGGAGTTCCGTTGGTTGCTGGGAAAATGAAAGCTACAAGGTAGCTTCCGGTGGTTGAATGGGTGGAGCAGAAGCTGGCTGGAAGGCCTCTTGTCTCTTCAAGGGTGGTAGATTGGTCTTATTGAAGTCTGTTCTATCTGCAATTTTGATCTTCTTCATGTCATCAACAGTTCTTCTGGTTGTGGTGAGGAAGAGGCTAGAGGGCATCATGACATGGTTCTTGTGGGCATCTTCTTGTATAGTCAAGGGCATCACCTTGGTGGATTGGAAATCGATAACGCATAATTAGGATAATGGGGGCCTTTGAGTGCATAGCTTAGAAAAGATGAACAAGGCCCTCCTGGGTAAGTGGGTCACAAGTATCTGGGGGAATTACGACAATTTGGTGTATAGGGTTATTCGCAAGATCTACACCTTTGGGTGCACTATCCAAGAGAGTGAGGAGCTATCAGCATCCTCTTATTTCTGGCAAGGCATTTGTGGGGTTGCATAGGAGATTCACCTATTTTTGCATCCTCTGATGGGGGACGGGAGAGGCTTCAACTTTTGGGTGGATGATTGGACTGAGGCAGAAGCATTGGATGCACGTAACCCAAACTTAATGGTGTTGGCTATCAACCAGGGTGCATCTTTCCCAGAGGTGTGGAATGGCCACACCTATTTACCCCACTTCAGAACAGAGCTACTTGATCAACAGGTGGGGGATTTGATAGAGATATTGGATGAATTGGAGTATGCTCTGGTTCCCACGAAGGGGCGTGACCACTGGTGTGAAAGTGGAAGATTCTGACACGGGGGAAGGTCTTTCTGTGAATTCTCAATAGAAGTAAACTCTCAACATGGGCAAGACTTGCACTGTTTGTGCCAGATGTGGATCCTATTTGCTCGCAATGTCTGTAAGAGAAAGAATATTTGAATCACTTATTCTGCAGTTGCAAGCAATCGAAGGAGACATGGTCTCCTTTAAATACCATTCGGATCACTTCAACAAATTGACGAGTTTTCGAGATTTCATAGGTCATGATTGGAGGAGATCAAAGAAAAAGAGGGCCAAGCTCATGGCAACAGCATGGACAAACTGGCATGCAAGAAACAATAACATCTTCATACATACACTTGTGTACAGTGAAAATACGGTGGCTCGTGCAAATGCACTGGTTAAAAAGTTGGTTTGTGTAAAATTTTTCCAATGACAAGACTCCTGACATGTAATTCTTTAAGGTGATAAATGGTGAAGTTTTTAGTAGACATCTTCCCAATGGAGACACTTTTTTCTTTAAAAAAAGAAAATACTAACAAAAAAATCAGAATTGTATACCTATAAAATAGCTCAAAACCCATAATTTGTATGTGGCTTTTTAATTTTTGGTCTTTCATGGAAAACGTATATTTGTATGACGGCATTGATTACTCCTATTACAATTTACTTCTTTATTTTTTTTTGTTAGTCAACCTTTCATAATCTCTGATCGTTTCTATGTTGCCATATCATAAGGATAAAGTTGACCCTCGATTCGACTCTTCCTCCTCCCACATTGAAACATGCACAGCAAGCCAAAGATAACGGAGAGGCTCCTTATTGAGACCTCTAATGATGATGTTCGGAAATCAACAGAAGGTGACAACAAGCTCACCATCACACCTTGATCCAAAGGTCCATCTATTCTATGTAGCAGCTCCTCAAGCGATACCTAAGTGGAACACCAACACGTGGGTGAGAACACATATTTTCTACTTTCCCTTTCTTTCTCCTCTTTTCTTCTACTTTGTCTATGTGCTCTTTATTACATCTTCATCCTTTTCTTCTCTTTTCTTCTTTTTTATCTTCACCACAACCTCCCAACTCCATTTTCAGAGCTATATTGCCATTAAATCAAGCAACAAGAGATTTTTCCTCTTTAGGGTATCCCACCAATGGGGCCTTGTAATCGAGCTCCCTTTCTCCATCTGCATATCTCTCAAATACAAGGGGGGCTGCAGGAAAATAAAATTAGGATTTGAATGATAGTAGGTACTGACGATAAATGAATGGGTCTTAAATTCCATGTACTGTCATTCATTCTATTTACAAACACCTTGATACTAGTGATTCGGGGAATATAAATCTTCTTGCAATTTAGTGGAAGATGAAGAAATTAATGACAGCCTTTTCACCATTTCACTTAAAATAAAGGGCTAATAAATGATAGGGATGACGGTCACTTTATTTACAGTTTTTCCCTGATTTCTTAGCACCAACGCAAGTTGTTAAACTTCAAATGGTCCTAATTTTGGAACCAGAATTCAGATTTGTGTTAATAGGACATTACTAATGATAGGAAGGTTGATAAGATTTTCTCCATCAAAAAAATTCTATGATTGAAATGACCAGGATCCACATCGCTCCAGGTGTGGGATTTTGGTGAGTTCACTGAAGTGAACGAACCAAAGGAATACACAATGGATCAAATTACGATGCATGGGGAGTATCTTATGGAAGTAGAGGTGTCCATCGAGAAACCTAAACTCAAACTAGAGCTAGGTAAAGATTAAGCTCTTAATAACTAACTCAAGCACGTCGAGTTCAAGTTAACTCGCAAACCTCCTATCAAGCCACAAGTTTCTGAATTGGCTCACAAACTTCAAAATAAACTGGTTCACAAGCCTCTTATCATGTGATGAATTTCTAAACTGAGGCATGAGTCTTAAAATAAACAAGTTCATAAACCTCTTAATAAATCATTGTTCAGTTTAATACATTAAATTATACAAATAACATTTGTAATTTTAATTTTTACTCTTTTCTATAACTTTTGGACAAGAAAAATATTAACATTTCTATTATATCAAACTCAATGTGGAAGTTTCAATATATATAAGTTTAATTTTTTATTAAGAGGGAAAACAAGTTATCAAATCAAGATTCCGAATTCAACAATGATCAAATCGGACTCCATGAGCTAACCAGCCATAAAACCCAACTTGCCCACAAGCCCTTAACAAGTCAAGCACAAGCTTTCATTACAGTCCAATGTGGAAGGTTGTTCAACATCAAGAGACAGTATCCTTTAGCAACATCATATTTGTTAAGCATAAAATTCAAATGTAAAATAATAAAAAGTACAAATAAATAACTATTCTCAATGAAAGGACTCAGTTAACAAAGAAGGGCATGAACCATATTTAAAACAACGAAAATCAGGTACATCCTTGTTACATTAAAAATTATACTAAAGATCAAGAACAAACATTCAGCTGGAATTTTTTTCAGATGTAAACTTACTAAATAGTATGGACGAAAAGCCAGGAACATGACCTAAATGTGAAGCACAAGCTCGAAAAAAAACCGCAATATGGTCAACTGTGGATGAACAAATTATAAACCCGCTATTAATTAAATATGATTTTAGGCAAAATAAAAACTATTATACTACTTGAGCAGACTCTGGGATAAAAATATCAACATTAAAAAAATAGTTTGAACACACCATGTCATCGATATGTGCACTCCTAACACTTCTCCAAACGTTTAGGATCTAAGAAACAATGAAAAATGTGAAATGTATGTCCCATGGCCAATCCCAAGAGATAATGGCGGCAACCCGCTACTCAAGGCGATGGAATATGGGACAGCCTTCAGATGGAGAAGCAATCCACGGACGTTAATCCACGGAAAGCTCCTACAACAACCAAAAGACTTGATTTACAATGTTAACTTTGGAATTTGCAAACATGGCAGGTTTGCTCCAACAGGTTGAGGGGATCTTTGCCCGCAAAGATCGACCCCCCATTGCATACCCAACTACTCAAAGTTCCGAATTTTGTGCATAAACTCAACAGCGATCGGTTGCTTCCAGTGCGAGAAAATATCGTAAAATCGTAAAAAAATTTAAAAAAAAGGAGAATATAAAGCATCAGATAGATTCCCATCAGACGTGAATCATCAATCCCGTTTAGGGTGCAGATGTCCCTGTCTGGTTCATCATCACCTGCTTGACCACATTGACTAAATGCAAAGAAGAGAACAAACACGATATCTTGTGGAACCGAAGGAGCTTCTGATCGGGTTGCGTTCACAGTGACGAGACCCCGTTCATAGTATAATTAAGCCCATCATCGGCAGAAGTTGGAGCTCGACGCCGATAGAACAAACGACACACGACGAGGCGGGGGGCGGAGCGACGACGCTGTAACTTTCGAATTAGGGTTTTATTTGTCGAAACGTTCCGTCGTTTATATAGAGGAGGAGAGGGAAAGGAGCGACGGCGCTGAAATATTAGAATTAGGGTTTTGACGGTTCAATCGCGTCCGTCGATTTCACGGAGGTTGTTTGCGATTACATTTTGGACTGTAGTTTTGATATTTGATGCGAATTAATTTGCTATCATTTATGATGGTCAAAGTTTTGTTAGGCTTGGGCCTTGCCAACTCTCCATTGGATTCCAATTTACCTCTTATATTAATGTTGATTATTATTTGTTAAAAAATAGCAAATGCATAAAGTATCTTTCTAAAAAATCAATCTCTACATAGATGTTTTCACTTATAACTCTCTCTACTTTCATGATTAAATCTTGACCCCTTTTACCGTAGAAAGTCATTAACTGTTACATAGCACAACCCTGTGTTAATTTCCATCAATTCCTCTCAGTTTGTGTTCAATGGAATTAATTAAAATTTGATGTTTTTCCCTTCTAAATCCAACCAATTTGCAATTGTTTCCCTTCATATGCAAACTGAGAAGATAATGGCATGTTCAATGTGGTTAGATTCCTCTATAAAGACAAATCACGAAGGAGTGGACCAGAAATACATTAAACTACAATTAGAGCACTCTTAGGCCCTGTTTGGTACGAGAATAAGCTATGCATTAAGGAGCCAATTCTCCTTCCGACATGATTCCCAGTGGTACGACTATTCTCCATTATTCTATCTTATTTCACTCTTATTCATATCTTTATCCTAACTTACCTACCTTTATTTCACCTTATTCTCCTTATTCCTATCCTCTAACCGAACAAAGAATAGACCTTTATTCTCCTTATTCCCCATCCTTATTCATGCTTATTCCCGAACCAAACGGGCCCTTAGGGTGTGTTTGGTATGTGGGTTTAGGTGGGTTAAACTGATAGCATGTAACCCATTTTCAGGTTTTGGTGTTTGGATAGAGGGTTAAACTGGGGGTGGGTTAGAAGTGGGTTTATTGTGATATGATTGTATTGAAGTTTGAAAGCGTGAGTAGTTATTGTGATGTGATTGTATTGGAGTTTGAAAAGGTGAGTATAAGTGGAGTAGTTTATAATTTTTACATGATATGATGGTGTAGTATATTATTTTTTGATGAAATTGATGATGGAGAATTGATTTATTTATTTTTAAAAAGTGGGGCCCATGTAGGATTGAGAAAATATGGGATAAGGGTAGCCGAACGGCGTCTTAAAGTAGTGAGCTTCATGTGCTTGTAAGGGAATTCATAAGTGAGAGCATTTGTTGTAACATTTAACGTCTCGAAAGAGGATAAATGTCCAAGCATATCGAGCGGGAGATTTCACCCTTGAATCTAAAATCAAGCAAGCAAAGACCGATCACCTATGATCCATCACTGCTACAAGCCACTCCTGCACAGCTCTCGCAGACATTGGTGAAAAGGCTCCAATTTAGAGCTCAATTTGTCAGGTGTTCTCATCAAGAAAACCACCAATGTATCAACATCTTGTTGCAGGTAAGCAATCGCATACGACACCAGAAGCAGAACATTATTCATCAAGTCAATTGAAACACTTTAAACACAAAAACATATAAAAAAAGCACAGGCAATATCGTGTAATCGTAGATACCCCTGATCAATACTTAAAGCATCATATGACGAGGATGTAAAGCAATACCCGCCTAGACAAATCCGACCTTTTGGGGTTTAGAGATCACCTCTTGTCAAAAATAAGAGGAAATCCTACAACCTTAATATCGAAATAGGGAACTACATTACCTATAGTAGGAGGATGAGGTGGCAAAGATCGAGAGGGGGAGGAGAGGGACAACGAGGGGATGTAGAAGTCAAGCAGGTGACTGTGAGGCAACAGATATCAGGGAAGTGGGGTGCTAGAGAAGGAGGGAGAGAGAGAGAGAGAGAGAGTAAGGAGGCGATTGCAGCGACAGTGAAGGAGGTGTTGTCGTAGGAGGAAGCGAGGGGAGATGTTCTGGGGGAGGGATGGATGGGTTTGAGGTAGTAAATGTCAACCATTATAATGCGGTTAAATTAAATTCAATGAAAGATTTAGTTAACATGCTAAATAACAAAAAGTATAGTGAATTGGAAACGATTATTCATGTTCTACATGTGATTTGTAATTATGGAGGGATCGTGGTGTGATTATGGAAACATAAAGGGTTATAGGTGTAAAACTCTCATCTCTAAAATAAAATTATTTAAATATATAATGTAAGGAAATTGAAATCATGGGAGTAAAGACGGAGTGATTAATTTATATGGATTTTAAATATTTGCATATGTATTTCAATCTTTAATATTTATTTTGAAATTTTAATTACATGGATCGAATTATTATTATAGCACCTAATATTTGATATTTTAACCAACATATATTCTACCTTACATGAGAAATAGTTAATATGTGCATTTATTTTTTTATTAGTTAAACTTAATGTTATATTAAATATTATATCATTGTGAACAAAAGTAAATCCAATGAAATGAATAAATAACATTTGGACTAAAAAGATAAATTTAACATGGTTGCATATTATAGCACAAACAATCAACCAAATAAGCAAGAAAAAAAGTAAACAAAAAGGAACATGATTTCAGCATGTGATACAAAATTAAGCGAAGATATGAAATGGTCATGGAGATTGGTGAACAATAGTAAACAAATCTCAATGGAATAAGGTCAAAATCACATAAGCATCTATGAATAACTTTCCTTAGAGATTAAATAACCCCTACTTTATTAAATACATTAGTTATGATGATTTTGATCCTAGCATATGACAATACCATGATCAATGTCGACACACTTTGCTTTTGATTGTCCTCGAAAGAACCTCAAAAGAACTGGCGACTAAGAGAAAGAATGATCATCAACGGGGGGAGAGAATCAAAATCAGTAACACATGAAACTAACCATGTCACACTTGATATAGAAAAAACACGCCTCATGCAATGAGTATTTCGCGTTGGAGCCACGACGAACAATTGAGGGACACACATTGAACTCTCCAGGACTAGTTGACACAATCAAAATGTAGATCACAACAAAATCTGAAAATATAATAGTATGTGAATAGTTATTACGTGAAATCCATTTTAAAACAGACATCTAAAATAAACAACATCCAGGAAAACAATCCACAATGCAAGCAGATTTATGCATGTTCACGCTTCACAAAAGTTAGGTCATGTGCCTTAGATTGACATTCCCAGAGCTCAAGAACACTCGCCATCGAAATAACTTCTGATGCAGACAAAAAAATTACAAAGCACAAACTTGTTACAATCTATCTTCCACACATAAAGAAAGACTTTCGTATAAAACGTCTCATGATGTCCAACCTTGCTAAGGTTACCTTCTGATTAGAAAGAAAAGCCCTTCACACGTATCACCTCTTATCTAAAAATAAAAATAAATATAGTATTATAAATAATTCCTTTCAAAACATGAAAAGAATATGAAATGTGAATCAATAAGAATTGGAGTAGAATGCTTTTAGAGAAAATCTTGAAGTAATGCAAAAATGTGAACTTCAGAGGGCGACTTTGCTAAGCCTTTCTCAGTGCACATAGAAATAACTAAAGAATGGACTACAGTATGAGTAGAGACATGATGCGCTCGTTGTGTGACGAAAGAGGTGCAATGGGGATCCTTTTATATGCTCGGAGGAGGTCTCGATAGAAGGGTTCGATTGAGTTATCGCTCAACCGACTAAAAAACATCCATCATATGATGATGTAATGGTGCATCTTTAGATGTATCGGTGCATCAATAGCAATCCAATCTTCTTGATGCTATTATTGGTCAAGGTGTTCTGATATGAAGTTAATGTATTGGTGCGTATCAGTTATGAAGATTGAAGACATCAAGATGATCGAGTTTGAATCAAAAGTAGAAATCGTACCGATGCAAATGTGAGATGTACATGTGCAACAACAATAGAGGATTTTATTTATCAAATCAGATGAAGAGCATGTATGTGTGAGAGCATGTATGTGAACCCCCTCGGATCCAGTATCCGTTTGCACTACTACTTTCACATGTGGTCGCATAAAGTATTGAAAAATAGGGGATTTTTTCTTTTTTTGTTGTTACATATGTGATGAATCTTTAGTTCATCACCTTTATTCTATCATTTTAACCTTAAAAACCCTAGTTAATACATGTAAATATCATTAATTTGTGCATAATAGCATTCTTTATTTATTGTATTATTTGCATATAAAATTAGTTTTTTAGTGCCAAAATTATAGAATAAAGAGAAGAAAAGAAAAAGGAATAAAAAATTGAAAATATTTTATGACCCTAATCCCGAGACCAAGTCCAGAATGGAATTGGTAGACAAGGAATAAAGTAGGGGGATAAGGGCCAAAAACACAATAAACCCAAAATCTTTTATTTTTTAAATTATGCAATTTTGACACATATTTTATTCTTTATTATTTATTCATCAAATAAACAAACTTTGTACATTAAATTTGTAGACAACAATGTAAATACAAAATTGAGTTTGTATAAAAATAATACACGACGTGACTTTTATACGTAAAATAAAAAGTCAAAAACCAAACTTCACAGACCCATATCTTTTCAATAAAAACTCAAAGCATAACCGAGTCACTGTAATTGTATATAACTTTTCACAAGATATTTAATGGCGTGATTTTATATTTTTTTGAGTAACTGTGTGAAAGTTAAGTTATGAACCCCTATTGTACATTCTACCGATTAAAATATTCAATTTATTCATTATTCATTATTTTTACAAATTCATATTTTTATAATTTTGTAAACATTAATTATAACACATGTGTATATTAAAAATAGAATAAACCAAAAAGAAAATGGAAAATAAAATAAAACTATGTTAAAACATAGACGAAATACCTATGTTATATATGTATATAAATAAAAGGAAATTATATTATTTGATTCTTTATTCATTCATATTTTTATAATATTGCAAATATTATTTATATCCTACTAAAAATACAAAACTAAAATAAAACTTAGTGAAACACATTAAAATAAAATCATGTATATAAAACATAGGTAAAATACCTATAAACATAACTATACAATATACATATCTATTTATTTAGATATACAAATAACATCATAAAAATAAAACAAAAATATATTGATACTCACAAAAATAATTTATAAATATATGAGATAAAATAATAAAATAATAAAACAAAAATATACAAAATAAAAATAAAATGTATAAAATATAGGTAAATATACCTATAAATAAGCCATTAGAAATAAACTTGTAATAAAATACACCAAAAAATAAATAAAAATTATAATAAAATACTACATAAAATAATGAACATTTTTTTATCTTAAAAAACAATAAAATCATTTATTATTTTTAATTAAGTATTTTTGAATAAAACTGGTATTTTTCCCATAGGGTTCGTTTGGTTGCAGGGTTGGGCAGGGTTGGGTTGGCCCAACCCGAGGTACCCCTCCTTCCAACCCTCCCAATCCTCCTCATAGTTTACTATTCGCAGGGGTACCCCAACCCAACCCAACCCTGCCCAACCCTGCAACCAAACGAACCCATAGGGGGGCTTCGTGGACCAATGGCAGGCCACCAAAAGTTGACCGCGGTCAACTATCTCATCTGAGACTCTGACCCGTCAAACCCGTCTTCTCCCTGCTTTTGCGCCATTTTTCGCAGGAGAGCCATCCATCAATCGTTGATAATTTCTTCACAAAAAAACTCCCAGATCATTGTACATCCACACCACCTCCTTATATCACATGTATATTCGTTAGATTTTTTGCTAACAGCCAGTCAATAAGGGTGCTTCTTATGTTTATAAATAAACAACTCCGCCTCCTCTTTCAAAATTTGGTCATTTCTGAATCCTTGAACCCCCAACTATTGGTCTATTGCGCATCCTCGTGACATGGGGAGGTCTCCTGAGACGTTAGAGCGAAGCTAGGCATAGGAGATGCACCCATACCGCCGAGGCCCTGCTCCCTGCCATCGCCAGTAGGTATAAGAACTGTCTTTTGTCACTTTTAGGTAGCTTTTAATCTTGCATTTTATTTCATGCTTTTAATTTCGTGTCCTACTTAGTTGATTAGCGTAGTTTAGCAAGTTCGAAGTTCGCCGGAGCTCAGCTCCAGCGAATGATTCCGTCGTATACCCACTGTTTTCCGACCCCGTGAACACCTCCATCTTCTTTCCCTGCCATTTCCCTACACCCCTCACATTTCCATTCACCCAGATCCATCGTGGATCTGGAGATCCATTCCTCCATCTCCGCCGCACACCGGAGGAACTCTGCCCGACCCACTCCGCGCCATTTCACCACCAAATAAGGCCACCAGATCGTGCTTGTGCTCGTCCGTGTTTCCTTTACAGGTATGGAGGGCCAAAGGACCCTCAGGTGTCCATTTTCGAAGAGAAGTGAGGTATCTGGGCACCATTTCCTTTCTCGACCTCGCTGGAGAGTTCTGACGAGCCTCGGGCTCTATCGAGTCCTCCAGTCAATACACGGTGCCCCCAGGAATCTCCTAGGACCACTAGCAGCTCGTGGAAGGAGCGGACGTGCACGGTACATCACATCCAAGCTCGCAAGGACTGGGGTTCATCGCAGTTCTTCATGGCCCTTCAACAGCCGTCCGATCCAGAAGAAGCCTCCAGATGTAGCAGGAGTCGTAGGATCGTACCACGCCCTGACTGTCAGATCATCCTAGCCGATCTAATCTCAGCCATCCAGTGACGAACCGTAATCCACCGTTGTGCGGGCGATACATGTCCAAGTGAAGAAGATCCGACCGTTCGCTAGCGCTTGTGATTGGGGTAAATTGCATATCCAACCCCTATTCCTTGTGTATTTAATAATTAGTTCTGTGAATAAATGTAGTGCTATAAAATAAGTGGACATTTTGCAATAGGACCCCTGTACTTTTAGAAATTACAATTAGCTCCAGTCCATGTCGCCTCACATGCTGTCCCACGTGAGGTGGCGAAATTACAAAGAAGCCCATGCAAGTTTTTATATTCATGATTTAGTCCAATAAAATGAATTGCATGTTATATTTTTTTTGTGAAAATTGCATGCAGATCCCCGAACTTTATATAAATGCATTTTGGTCCCTATTTGTACGAGCACATACAGTCCCACATGCTGGTAAAATTGCACATATGCCCTGGCAGATTTTGAACTTGTAATTTAGTCATTAAAATTTAAATAAACATTGTAAAATTTTGGTGTTTTTGCACAGAGCCCCCTGTGTTTAATTTTATTTGCAGAAATGGCCCTACCAGGACATGTATTTTTTTTGTGTTTCTCCTATTTACTAAAAATAGCTACATGCTCCTAAAAATATGAAAAATAGGGATAAATGCTTCATGTCATGGACCTTCACGTGCATATTTTTAATTGGTATTTTTTTGCATTTTATTCATTTATTGAAAATGAAAAGGAGTCTGAATAATCCTTGTTTACATATAAAAAATCCAAAAAATATAAAATTATTTTTTAAAAATTACAATATATATATAGTAGATTTTGATGTTTATTGAGTCCAGAAAACAAAAATCCCTAAAAACAACAAAAAGAAAATCATAAAAATCCTAAAGCTCCAAAATCCAACAAAATATAAAAATTCATCAAAAATCCAAAAATATGTTTTTCCAATTTATAATTATCTACATACTATTATTTATATATTAAAATTAATTTGGGTAATTTTGGGGACTCGGTTATTATTTTCAAAACTCAAATTAATTTCGGATTATTTATTAATCCCATATTTGGGATATTTTTGACTTTAGAAATACATAAAAAATTAGCAAAAATTCCAGAAAAATAAAAAAATGGAAAATATAAAAATAAAAAAACTTAATTTTTACTATAATTTACCTATTTTTACATATGTATATCTATGTAGTACCTATATATACCATATATTGTATTTATACATGTATACGTATCTTATGGTTAAATAATAAAAACGGAAATATAAAAATGGAAAATATAAAAAGAAAATACAAAATTATAAAACACAAAATAAAAAAAGAAAATATAAAATCAAAAATCCACAAAAACAATAACATAGACAAGAGATAAAAGACAGAATTTTTATGCATTTACTTGCTTCCTTCTCCCGTTTGCTCCCAGTGTTCGACATGTACTTGTGCTTACACCTATACACATTTGCATGTAGAGTTATAATAAATTTTAACTCCACAATTTTGATATTTAGTACTTGATTAATTATTATGGGTTAATTGTTGATTGAACACAAGGTTTTCGTCGGTCACGACAGCGACTACGCTCCCGCCCTGTGTGGAGTGCACGACCGATGGTTATTATTTTGTGCTTATCAAATGACGTTGTTGCCGGGGATTATTATTTTGTGTTTATCAAATGGCGCCGCTGCCGGGGAGCAACGCCGCAGTAGGAGATTATTTGATTTCTGTCTGTTATCTCTTGATTCATTTTTTTCTCTATTATTTGATATTATTGTGAACTGTCTGACACACTTTCTTATTTGAATTTGTTGCGAGGGATCGTGGTGCCAGGGAGGATCCCCTAAGAGGACCTATGCACCCAAGCAATGCAGAGCCGGCTTTCTGACTGAGTTGCCGGGAGAGAGCAACAAATTCAGACTTGAAGGAATTTTGGAGGCAATCTCCAGTTTCAGGTTATACAAAAAAAATAATTTATGTGAGAGAATGACTCCTTTATTGTAATAGTTTGGACTCTCTGACACTTCGACTTCCTGAGATCCAGTGCACGAGGGGTTGTTCCCTAGGGGGCTCGATGGTTTTGATGCTTTTTCTTTTTTATTTTATTTTTATTATTTTGTATGAATGAGACCTAGCTTAGGAATTGTTTGCCGATAGATTAAGGTCCAAAGCCCCTGATATATTTACGCGTACCTATAGATGCATTTCTGGACTTAGTTAAATAATAATTGTTGGTTATTTAGCTTCGAACCCGTGTGTCGTGAGAGAAGTTGTACAATGCTGGCAGGACCCGTTGTGGCAGGCACCAAGACGTCTCCAAGATCGGACTCGAGGGTTTGATTCTGAATAATTGACATTTTGTTCTTCAAGATAGTAACAGTTGCTACTCTAGGGTGATTTCATCGGCTTGTATTTGCATATAGCATATGTTTCAATTCTGTCTTGCATCTCGCATGGAGAGAGCCGGGAAGCATTGTAAGTCTTCTTACTTGGCATGCATCATCGATTTCTGACTTGCATGGCTTTTCCGATCTTCTCCTTATGATTTTGCTCACCTGGGATGCTAAACAGAGTCGAAAACCCCGATAGGCATGCACATTAAAAAATTAACAAAAAAACTGATAACCAAAATAAGTCGGGACTATTAACTCTATTGGACTCTAAAATAAAATGTAATGGATTCCTTGTCTTGGGGAGAGCAACCCTCTCCTTGTATGCACATTTTATTCCTACGCACACGCTAAGGACCAGTGCCCCAATTCCAAGCTTATATTCAGTGTGTGCAACTTTGTGATGATTACCTAACTCTAAAAACGGCAAGATAAAGAGACTACATCTAAGTTTTCACGGTGTTGAGTAGGTGCATCGAGGGTTTGCTTGGTGTATTGATTGTGACTTGGAATCCTTCTGCATTTTCCCATCTCTTTAAGTTTGCGATCATGTCTGTTTGAGTTATCCATTTTTCATCTTTGAGTATCTCTACCTCTCTTATACATATATATCCTCATTTGCATTGAGTCGTGATATTAGCGCTTGAGCTCAATCATCTTTGCCAAATCTTTCGTCTCGCTTCTTGCCAACCCTCCTCATGTCCCCCGTATCATCTTTTCTCTCACCTGAGATTGTTGTGCTGGTAGATATAGCCCACATCAAGGATTTGACTTACATGGATTATTGGAGTAAGTCAGGCACATTTTGAGGATGTTGAGATTGAGATATTTCTCTTGGTGGATTTGACCTCTGATATGTGCATAGGAACTTATTAAGGAATTTGATGATGCACGATCAGTAGGTGTAATTACTATTTGACTATTTAGATCTTGCATGCCGGATTGAGGATGTGACATATTTCGATGACTTGATGATGATATCACGACCTTTGATTGATCTATCTATTTTGAGGTACCTACCATATTTGATTTTTTGGATTGATTGATTTTTCTGATTTGTACTTCATAGCGATGGTGACCAGAGCCCACATGATGTCTCTCATCTTTCTGATTGATCCATCCCCGATCTCCTGATTCTTTCTTCCATCCATGGCACCTCGAGGATGCTTGACTATATGTGGTGTCATCTCATCTTGATGGATTGACTTGAGGGAATGTATTGTGATTGACCTATTGATCTTGTGTCCCTCACATGATCTTTTGCCCTCCCGAGGTTTGATTGGTTGATTGCTTTTGAGGATCTGAGATTCGACGCCAATAATCCCACGACTTGATTGACTTAGTTTGTATTACTCTCTGAGGACTATCTACGGGAGGATACGACACTTTCTTTACGATCGATTTCATACATTGATTTCGTCTCCACCTTGTTAGGGCTCGAAACCGCATCGTCTGATTTGACGTGTGGCCTCCCTACTGATTGTGCGCCCGATTTGTAGGGGCACAAGGCTAATTTTCCCTACTCCTTTGAGTTCGCTCTCCTTGACGGTCCTTGCAAGGACGAGCTTCACTTTTTCTTATTATTCACTACTTAGTTCATAGTGCTCTCCGAGGGTTATCTGCAAGAGACTATGACACCTTGCTAGATCAATGGTCTCTTCTACTGGTAGACGAGCTGTCATCTACAGAGGCCATTCTGATTGACTCCTTTGAGACCTCTCTCCTTGATGACCCTCGCAAGGACGAGATCTGATCTGACTATTCCGTGCTTAGTTTGCATTGTTCCCCGAGGACTATCTACGGGAAAATGCAACATTTTCTTTACGCTCGGTTTCACTTGCTAACTGTGTCTCCCGTATGTGGAACATGGAATGGAGTCGTCTGATTTTTGCTTTCGGTCCCCAATGCTTTGATGTTTATTCGATCTGTTGGATCTTGGGACCCATCTGACTAGACTCCTTTGAGTCTGCTCTCCTTGACGGTCCTTACAAGGATAAGCCATGTACTCTGATTATTCGATGCTTAGTTGGCAGTACGCTCCTCGAGGGTTATCTATGGGACACTGCCACATTTTCTAGATCTGTCGGTCTCTTCTGCAAGTGGACGATTTGTCTTCTACCAAGGTCGCTTCTGTTGATCCGTCTGATGGATCTGGCTCCTTTGAGCCCGCTCACCTTGATAACCCTCGCAAGGGAGAGCCTCTATTCTGATCATTCATTGACGAGCATGTACTACTCCTCGGGGGTTATCTGTGGGAGGGTACATCATCTTTTTTGTACTCGTCATCACTTCTGGTGCTTCCTTTTTGGAGGGGCACGAAGTCGAGTCCTCTGATTTTTGGTACTCGGTCTCCTGCCTGGTTGTGTCTCCTCTTTGTTGGAGCACGGAGTCGAGTCTTGTGATTATTCTGAGATCTCTGATTTTAATCACTTTGAGGGCCCTCGTAGGGTTGAGCCATGTCTTGTGGTGTTTGTGTATTCTTGTGACTTTCAGACCTTGTGATTACCGGATGCCATTGTCTCCTGCTCTTTGCTTTATATGTCTTTCGGAGACTATGATTGACTTGGAGGAGTCTGTACTGCTCTTTCTTCCTCCAGGACTTACGGTATCGGCTATGATCTCACATTCCTTCCTTATGAGCCGATGTTCTGCTTTCGCTACAGATCCCTGGTTTAGTTTTCAATCTCTTATCCCCGGTAGCTGACACCCACTTGATTGCATATCCGGGTGTCTTTCATTGTCTGATTGTGTACTCGTTCTCATAGGGAGACAATGACGTGAGCACGGTATTCGCTTACCAAATACCATCCTGTACTTCACTCTGTTCATTACTCGTTGTATATATGTGTTGTGTATTATGTTCCTTCTTTCTTCTGTATGCCCATTGTGTGCCCTAGATCTTGTGCCATATCTGTGTGTCTATGCTTAGGACATACTTTGTCCTGAGTATAGGGGGGTACACACCGCGTTATTCTTCATCCGTCCTGTTTTCATCACTCCTGCCGTTGCTTATACTTAGGGATATCTCAACCTAAGTATAGGGGGAGTGATGCGTACATT
The DNA here is from genome assembly GCA_037367405.1 of Ottelia alismoides. NCBI lineage: Eukaryota > Viridiplantae > Streptophyta > Magnoliopsida > Alismatales > Hydrocharitaceae > Ottelia > Ottelia alismoides. Next base: position 711,229 of record JAZKJV010011160.1, on the reverse strand, counting down.
CTCCACGATCTTCTCGTATATCTGTATATATATGTCTTTTCTTCTTTTCTTCCTTTTTTTTCATTTTTCTTTAGCTACATAAAAGGTGTCGCCCCCTTTTGACAGTTTTCTATACTTAGGACGTACTTTGTCCCAAGTATAGGGGGGTTGCACCCCTGATTCGTTCATTCTTTGATCTATTTATTCCCACCCTTGACCCTCCCTGCGTTGTATACAGTCTATTATACTTAGGATTATTTGATTCTAGGTATAGGGGGGCTGTCAACTTCTTATTCATTTATCTCTTCATTCTTTCATTTCTTGTTCTTTCAGTCGTTGTCGCATAGGCTTTTCTATACTCAGTACGAGTTGTGTCTTCTCTTTGTCTTTTCGATCTATGAGGACATAACTCATGCTAAGTATAGGAGGTCGTATATACTTTGTATATACATTAGCCACAACTCGTAATTTCATATAATTATTAATAAATATGGATAAAAATACTATATTATTCCTCAAATTCTTTTTGTATGTACTGATTAATAAATCAGGTTAAAAATATCTTTGCAAAATGATTTGAAAAATGGTGTGAACTGTTTGGAAAACTTTTTGCGAAATGTTTTCAACCTTTGTAAAAATATGTTGATTGCAAAAAGTCTTTTCTTTGTGTGAAATAAAGGATTTGAAAACTTATTTGCAAATGATTTGAAACATGTTTTGTAAAAATATTTTTAAAAAGTATATATTGTTTGCAAAATCTTTACAAAATGGCTTTCAAATGTTTGTAAATATTAGCAAAAATTATTTTGTACTATAGTTTTCAAGATTGTTTTCAACTAAATTTGAGGAATAAAAGCATCATTAAAAATAAAGTATAAATAAAATATATAAATTTTTTTATCAATTGTATATGTACCTAAATAAATCACTCTATCAAAACCTATAAATTCTTTTAAATTCTTAAGTCTTGTAAAATAAAGCGACATGCCCATGTAAATAGTTATACATATTTTATACTTTGTGTGCCAAAATTATTTTTGTTTGCAAAATTCTTTGTGTAAAAATTTTCTCTTTGTTTTCAAATTCTTCGAAAAATTGCATTATTCTTTGCACCATTGTACATAGCATTTACATAACATTAATATTATTTTTAATTGAGCTTGATGATTGAACAAGTCCAATAAAGTCGAAGATTGGAGCTTGGTTGGACCTCACTGCACCTAACTGCGCTGGAACCTTATGGAACTAGGTTTAAGGTACTTCAGGTCTATTCATACTAAATTCTCTGAGACCCAGGGCTATGATGACACTATGATGCTCCGCTTGAGGTCAAATACAATCTGCTCCTTCACTAAATAAAAGTGGGTCTTCCCATTGGTAGAAATAGATTTAGGACATGAAATTATCTTTCTTGATCTTCGTCCAATCTTGCGGGACTACATCGGAAATGAGTTTGCTTACAATATCGGCATGCCAAGAGAGTGCATCCGCAAAAAGAATCGATTCGTTAGGAAAGGTGTTTGTAATAGGTGCACTACTCAGGGGAGGCTCTTGTTGCTCGATTATGGAAAGGTAATATGCTACTACACTGCAGACCCCAGACTTGTCTTTAATTTCCAAATCAAACTCCAAGAGGAGAAGGATCGATCTAATTAGTCTATGATTGACATTCTTCTTCTGTTGCAAGTACCGAATAACAGAATAGTCAGTGTAGATAGTGACTTTTGATCCAAGCATATTGGATATGAACTTCTCGAGGGAGAATACCACAACAAGCAATTCTTTCTCTGTCACAGTGTTATTTCTCTGAGCTTCATACAATGTTTTACTGGAATAGTTAATGGCATAGGCACCTTATTTTTTCTTTGAGATGCTCGTCAACGCCGCGACAGACACCCGTCTCCATCGCATCCTCGCCAACCTCCTGGAGCACGTCGCCGTCCACAAAGCTCCCCTCCAGCCGATGCCTCCCATGAGCTCTGTGACTACTCTATTGGCCGTACGAGGGCGTGTGTCACCCTCAGTCGAAGAAGCCATCTCGAGTCTGCTCCAACTTAGGCCCCCTCGTCCTTGCACTAGCATGAAACACTTCTCCGCCTCCAACACGACATGTTGCCCCGCTCTGCCGCGTATCAGAATCAAGACCCTCACGTGCTCCACACGTGAGGTTTGGAGAAATTGCAAAGATGCCCCTGGAACTTAAGCCAATTTACACCAAAGTCCACCGACCCAAGGTCCCTTTCGATGCACGCGACTACTAGACATTTTTCGGTAAAACACCAAAAGGTCCCCTTAATTCCATCCGGGTCTAGCCACCCTAGGGCACGTGCTTTGTACGTAACCTCCAGGAAATTTTGCAGTCACACCCCCTTGAGTTGCGATAATTTCAATTTAGTCCCCTTACTGCATTATCTCTTATTTTATTTACTTATTGTAATTTAAACCCATGTGTTTCACTCGTTATTTAAACAACTCTATTATATCAATTTATTGGTTAAAAATAGAACTTTGTACTACATATAATTCTCTACGATATGACATATGCATGATATTCTTATGATCCATGGTTTATTAATTATTAATATGCTTGTAGGAAATTGCATAATTTACCCAATCCGTGCTTAAAAATTCATAGTTAATTAACCACTTCTCGAAAAATTGTTGAAAATTCATAAATCGTAGAATTACTTGTTAATGATATTGTGCCTTAAAAGACTTGCATTTGCTTGCATGGTTTGGTCTATAAAAATCATTTGTCCATTTCATTAATTAATTTTTAATATATATTAATTCCAACATTTCGAGGGTCTAGGTTTTTTTTTGAGATATATTACCTAGTGATATAATTCAGATAATTTTATTTCCAGAAAATAAGAAGATTTAGTATTTATTATAATTAATTATTGTTAATCTCATTGTATGCGTTCATAAATTTATTATTTAATCATTTTGCATCCAAAAATTTCAAAAAAAATACATTACATTTTTCTATCATATTTCACATTCTAGCTAAGTTTAAGGATTTTTTGAATTCATTTGATTGAAATGTGCAATTTAGCCCCTGAACTTCGCCAAATTTGCATTTCACTCATTAATTGCATCTATAAAAAATAAAAAATACCTCTTTGAAAACCTAAATTTTAGATCTACTTTAAACCAATCTAAGGAGACAGTTACCTCCTTGAGTTCGACCGTGGTTTTACCAAGTAAAAAAATTAATTGATCGCTCGCTTTAAATTGACACATTAATTATAATTGTGGTTTTTTATTAACCCTTAATTGTCCGACTGCAACAAAAAACATCTTTTAATCATTAATTCGACTAAATTAAGAGAGTGATTTTAGGGTTCTTCGCCTCAATACCACCACAAGAACAATATAACCCCTAAAGAAAAGGGAAGAGGGAGAAGAGAGGAAAAGAACGAGGGAACGGGGAGAGTTATACTCGTTCTTCTTTTAGAGATCCTTCTTCTCTGGTGGCCGCGAGAGGTGAGAGAAGATGATATCTGAGATCACCGTTACATCAGGTTGTTCTTTCTTCGTGTGCTTCCGTAGTGGTGGTCGATTGTGCATCTGTATCCGCAACATGTGATTCACATCCTCAATAATCGGTATATGAGAGAGGACGATACCGAGGGGTCCTGTTCCCATCATCTGGTATCAGAGTCGAGTTCAACGCTGTTGAAGAGACATGATTCAATGGATCAGAGCAAGGTTCAGCATCGATGAGACGACATGATGTAAGATATGTACAATTCTCATAAGATGTAATATGGTAGTCTCTTCGAGAAATCAACATGAGGCATCGAAGAATTCTGCTAGCAGTGGCTGGCAGGAGATCGTTCAAGATGGCATGTCAAGGGCACCTAGCGATGGCTGCACCACCCAGAGGCGGTGAGTTACTGCTAACGAGACTTGTAGATGACGAGGATGGTCTAGTGCAAAACCAAGATAAGGAAGAGATCGTGATGGAATTCAACTCAAGGGGGAGATTATTGTTAGGATTAAAGTCAAGTTAGGAACTGGAATCCTAATGGGATTGGACTCCTAATCCTAATAGTTGTTGAGTAGTATTCTATTTATATCCCTATTGAGAGTAGGACTATGAGGTTGTAAATGGGATGTATATAGAGGGGTGTAGAGGTACTGCCTCAATAGCACCACAAGAATAATATAAACCCTAAAGAAAAGGGGAGAGAAAGAGAGAAGATAGGAAGAGAGTGAGGGAACAGAGGGAGTTATATACGTTATTCTTTTAGTGATCTTTCTTCTCCGTTAGTCGCGAGAGGTGACCGACAAACATTATATATGGTTGTTTATTCTTCATGTGCTTCCTTGGTGGTGGTTGATTGTGAATCAGCATCCACATCAGGTGATTCGTTTCCCCCAACAACTGGTATCTGAGAGAAGACAATACCGTCGGATCATGTTCCCATTATCTGGTATCAAAACTGAGTTCTACGTTTTTGAAGAGGCACGTTGAGACGGATCAAAACAAGTTCAGCTTCGGTGAGACGATGTGATATAGCAGATGTGCAATCCTCAGAAGCCATGATATGGTAGTCTCTTGGAGAAATTGATCTGAAGCGTTGAAGAATCCTGCTAGTGACAGCTAACAAGAGATTGTGCAAGGTCACACATCGAGGGCACCCAATGATAGGTACGTCACCTAGAGGTAGTGAGTTCTTACTAACGAGACTTGCATACGATAAATATGATCCAATGAAGAACCAAGATGATGAAGAGATAGTGATAAAATTCAACTCAAGGGGAAGATTGCTAGGATTTGAGTCAAATTATGATTATGAATCGTAATGGGATTGGACTCCTAATCCTAATACCTGTTGAGTTGTATTCTATTTATAATCCTATTGGGAATAAGACTATGGGATTGTAATTGGGCTATATATAGAGGAATGTGGATGCATTGCCTCAACATCACCACAAGAATAATGTGACCCCTGGAGAAAAGGGGGGGGGGGAGAGAGAGAAGATGAAGAGAGTTAGGGAATGGAGAGGGTTATACTCATTCTTCTTTTAGCGATCTTTCTTCTCCGGTGATCGCGAGAGATGACCAACCACTGTTATATATGGTTGTTCTTTCTTCACGTACTTCCGTAGTGGTGGTCGATTGTGCATCCACATCTGCATCAAGTGATTCATATCCCCAACAATCGGTATGCGAGAGAAGACGATATTGGCGGGTCATGTTCCCATCATATGGTATCAGAGCTGAGTTTAGTATCGTTGAAGAAACATGACGCGATGTAGCAGATGCGTAATCCTCAGATCGACCTGATGCATTGAAGAATTCTGTTAGCAGTGACTAGCAGGAGATCATGCAAGATGACACGCTGATGGCACCCAGCGATGGGTGCTTCACCCAGAGGCGGTGAGTTTTTTCTATCGAGACTTGCAGATGAAGAGGATAACCCAATGCATAACCAAGACGATGAAGAGCTCGTGATGGAATTCAACTCAAGGGAGATATTATTAGGGTTAGAGTCAAATTAGGATTAGCAATCCTAAGGGGATTGGACTCCTAATCCTAATAGTTGTTGAGTTGTATTCTGTTTATAATCCTACTGGGAATATAACTATGGAGTTGTAATTGAGCTATATATAGAGGGGTGTGGAGGCATTGCCTCAACACCACTAAAGAACAATGTAACCCTTATAGAAAAAGAGGGAGAGAGGGAAAGAGGAAGAGAGCGAGGGAATGGAGAGAGTTATAATCGTTCTTTTAGCGATCTTTCTTCTTCGGTGGTCGCGAGAGGTGACCGACCATCATTATATATGGTTGTTCTTTCTTCACGTGCTTCTGTGGTAGTAGTCGATTGTACATCTACATCCGCGTCTGCATCCGGTGATTCGTATCTCCAACAACCGACATTCGAAAGAAGATGATACCGACAAGTCGTGTTTCCATCAGATATGAGATTAGATTTAACGAGTGGTCAAATCTTCAATAAATTTGAGTAACACAACTATAATCATAAACCTCACAAATAAGAGCACAACTAGATGGTGATGCAACGTTACCCCAACATCTTATACATAGTACATAGATACATGGACATCAGAGATTCAGTCATACATATAGAAAGAACGCCATACAACCCAAATCTTGTAATTGATTCAGAATGTGAGCCCTAAGTTATGGTTCTATGAAGGCCTATATAATAGAACCATTGATTCATCATCTAGATATCATGTAAATTAAATAAAGAAGCTTGGTAATTTGGATATCTGGCTAATGAAAGAGCTAAAGAAAATTCTGGAGCATGCAATACATCAATAATGTATAATGTTTGAGAGTGAACCAGTACCACAACCAATGACGGAAGTAAGAGACTTGCCCTCTATATGAACCATAGATTTTGGTTTTGAATGGATTGGAACATGGGGGCCCTAACCTGTAGACATGGGGAAGTATTAGAACATGCAATCAATTTTAGATAGGGATGCAAATGGATGTGGATATACCCATCCTCGATTCATTCCTATATCTATTTATATAGATTTTGGCATTTGTATCTATATCTGTTTCAAAATGGATACATATATGGATATCGTTTTGATATTCACAGACATTTATATCTGTATATCTGTTTTCATATATAAATATAATTGTAGATTTATTTTTATCTACATATAAAATAATTTTATTATTTCTTTCATCATATTTGGTATGATTATTATGATACAAACATATCTAGTAATTAGTATATTTAGTCCACATGTTTTCATCCAATACTTGTATATTTAAGTTTTTTTGTAAAGTATTTCTATTCGTATGAGATCAATATTTGTTTTACATCTATATCCGTTTTTAAAGGATATGGTAACATATTTTCATATCCATCAATAATATCCGTATCTGTATTCGTATTTAAAAACGGATAAAGATATTGTAACACCTATATCCGTATCTATATATATTCGTTTGCATCGCTAGTTCTAGAACATAGTATCGGATTGCAGTTAAATGAACTGTCTAATTGAAAGAAGTGAAGCCCATGGGTTTTCCAGATAGACAGATCCCCGCGGAGCAAAATCAAAGTAGTCCAACATCAGTTCATGGTGATGATAAAAGAATATGAAAAACAACTCTTTTATAACAGAGATTACAAAAGAACCATCATCTCACACTAGTATTCATGGTGATTAAATTGTTTTCTCTGCTATCAGGGTAGCATTTCCTCATTCTGTTCAACATCAGTTGACTGACTGAGTGGGTTCCAAACCTCCATCTGCTATATACTCTTAACACAACTGTGTTGAATGAGGTTACCTTCTTCTTCTCGAACATGGGGGAAGCTGTCATTTTCACAACTTAGAGATCTTTCGTCCTTTTGTCATTTTCACAACTTAGAGATCTTTCGTCCTTACATGACCCTGATCATTATAACATCGTACTTATTAGCAATCTGGAATTTGTGTAGAAGTCAAGAGAGTTTTGAAACCTGGTGGCATCTACTTATTCGTCGAACATGTCGCAGCACAAGGTAACAGCTTCTTTTTTATCAATCTAAAACACGCGAGGAACATCGCATACCTGTTGTACTAGTATTCTTGTTGACCCTCTGATGAAGCCACATTTCATCATCTTTATTCTATCATTTTGGCATCAAAACCCCTGACAAATGCGTGTAAATACCTTTAGTTCCCGCATCTTAGCATTCATGCATGTACATGTAAATAGTGTATAAAATACTGTAATTAAAGCCAAAATTATAGAATAAATAAAAGAAAAGAAAAAGAATAAAATATTGTAAATATTTTATGACCCGAAACCCCGAGACCTAGGTATCTTGATGACTAGGTCGACAAGGAATAAAGTAGGGGGGAGATAAGGGCCATAATACCAAGAAAATACCTTTGATTTTATCCATTCTTTATTCATTTTGGGACCTATTTTTGGTTCCACTTTTTATACCTCAAATAAAGAAACTTTGAATATAAAAGTTGTAGATAATTAAATAAATAAAAATACAAAATTGATTTCACTCAAAAATAATGTACAGATAAAAAGTTATGGTCTGAATAAAATTCCAGAATCCCAACTTCCCAGACATGTATCTCGCAAATAAAAACTCCAAATGCATCAAACTCACCTTTAATTGTATATAGTTTAAAACAAACTATTTAATGGTGGTGGTTTTGCATTTGGCGAAGATACGGTTTGAAAGTTGAGTTTTATAGCCCTATTGTATACTTGTACAGATTAAAATATTCATTTTATTAATTATTCGTTATTTTTATAATTTTATATTTTTACAATTTTGTAAATATTAATTATAATATATTTGTGCATTAAAATCAGAATAAAAATGCAAAAGAAACACAAAATAAAATACTTGTATATTTACAACACATAGGTATAATACCTGTACACATACCTACATAGAATCTATTTCTATTTTATTAAATGTATAAAACATGTCAGAAAAAAATAAAAATATTTTTTAAGTGTATAAAATTATTCTATAATTTTATAAAATAATAAATAAAATAAAAAAATAAAAAAACATAAAATAAAAATAAAAGAATAAAATATGTAGATAACATACCTATAAAGGCTATAAAAGGTAACTTATAAAATTATACCTCATAAAAATAATTAAAAATCATATTTAAATACCTTATAAATTAATAAACATTTTGTTATTTAATAAAATAAAATTAAATAAATTGTTTTCTATTTTAAAATGAATTTAGAAATCATTTTTTCCTGGATTTTCCTGGTTGGTCCACGTGGACCAACCAGGGGGATGTCAACTCTCTGACCCCTCTCCTGTAGCTTGTCAGAGATAGGTTTTGACCCATCTTCACGATATTTTAGGGGCCACACCATTCATTATCTTGGGTTGCTTCCTTCTTGAAACTTTTTCCTCGATCAGTGGTGATTCACGCCCAAGGGTCTCCTTGGGCTGTGGAGCGCTGCATCGAGCTGACACCATCGTTCTTTGAGCCCCTGCGTCAACCATTCAAAATGCCCCCAATTTTTCCTTCTTCCCTTGAACCACGTTAGGGCTTCGCCGAGACCTCCGAGTCGTCGCTTGGGATCCCCAGAGGGTCGATCCCAGCACCTCGTTGAGGTGCAACTCGTGCTCCGAGGCGTGTTCCAGCCACCTCCGGCCACCTTGGCCATGAGGTTTCACCTCGCCATCTCTCGCTTGAGGTATGGCTTTTATTTCCTTTTTATTGCTTGCTTCTACTTCCAGTAGCATTAGGATCATCTAGCTACCCTCATTTCCTCTTGGAATCCATCTGTCACCCTTCATAGCCACCTCGCTGGAGCTTCCTACGGCGAGCTTCTCCCTTGCCATTCTCCACCTTCTTCCGCCGCTAGGTGTGCGAGGCATTTTGCCCTCGCTTTCCTGTAACCACTTTTTGCAGGCCGCAGGAGTAAACAACCCCCCTGGAGAGGGTCGATTTTGGAAACGTTTGGTACCCGGAGCCACCTACACTTCCCGACCTCGCGGAGGCGCGTTAGGGCTCGTCAGCCCATTTTGGTTCCTCCGTCGAGTCGGTGAACCTTCCGGGAGGCTGCGGAGACCTTCGGAGGAGCTTTTGGTTGCTGAAGGCGCCCGTATCATCAATCCAAACCTTGCCGGCGGTCGGTTCTTCATGTGTTCATCCAAGCACCTGCATCGCCATTTGATCCAGCCGAGTTCTTCCTGAAGCACAGGCACCATCAGATCTTGCGCAGGACGTCCATCAGATCATCAGAGGCTTCTAATCCTGGCCGTTGCAGACGAAGGGGCATCGGGCGACGTAGCTCCGACGTGTGGCATAAGTGAGGCCGATCTGACCGTCCGCCAGCGCCCAACTTGGGTATTTTGCATTTTTATACCAGGTGTTTTTGTATTTTGTAGTTAATATATAAACATTCATCTGTCAAATTATAATTTTTGTGACATTTGCGTAAAGACCCTCGGAGTTTTGTAACATTCCCTTTTGTCCCCTACCAGGTCACGTGCGTCTGCGCACGTGACTTGACGTTTTTGCATGCGTACCCAAAGGCTCTTGCATATTAATTCTTAGTCACAAAAATTTCAGTTTCAGTTATAAAGTTTTGGCATTTTTGCATTTTATCCCTCGTATTTTTGTGAATTCCATTTTTGCCCCTGACAGGCGCGCGTGCTACGTACGTGTACCTTAGGGACTTTTGCAGCGATAACCGCGCATCTTTTGATAATAATATTTAGTCCAACAAATATTTTATTCACTTATAAATTTTTGTAAAGAAATTTGCATACAAGCCCTCGAACTTTTCCATATTTGCACAACTGCCCCTTGCCTGCATATAGTTTCTTTTTGTTGTTTTTAATTATTGCATGCATTTCTAAAATCAAAAAAATCTCCAAAATCATGTTAAGCTCATGTTTGCTTGCTCTTTCACGCCATATTTTTGTTTTGCATTTTTATTGCATTTTCATATTTATTAAAAATCAGAAATATGCATTTTTAGCATTGTTTGCGTTAGAAAACACCAAAAAAATATCAAAACTCTTTGAAAAATTCCAAAAAAAATACCTTATGTCTATTTTAGTGTCTTTTAATTACTATCAAAAGATCATTAAAAAATTCAAAATGAAAACCTTAAAAATTAGAAAAATCTTAAAAACTTCATAAAAATATAAAAAATTCTAGAAAAATCTTAAAAATACAAACTAAGTTTCTGTAGCTTCCTTATCTTATTGCCTTTATTTTAAAATTAATTTTAGGAATTTTGGATACTATTTGATAATTTTTATCCTCATTTTAATTTCAGCCAGTAGGTTAGTTCACTGTTTTCTTGTATTTTGACTTTTAAAAATACCAAAAACATTTAGAAAAATCTCCAAAAATAAAAAAAACGTCATAAAATTATAAAAAGACCAAAAACATTTCATTTACTGATTTTTGAGCATTTTACCTATTTTTATAAATACTCTATTCCTTTCTCTCTTATATTGTATATATATTCTATTATTGAAAATGGAAATATAAAAATATAAAATACAAAAAGAAAATATAAAATCAGAAAATTAAAAACCAAAATACAAAATTAAAAATAAAAAATATAAAAATATAAAATTAAAAACCCACAAAAAATTGCATAGTTGTAGACACTTAATCACATCACATTTTTAGCATCTTGCCAGATCTATCCTGTGTGCTCCCTGTGTTCGACACTCTACACATACTTGCACTATGCACATTTATGTAGAGTTAATAATAAATTTTAACTCCACTTTTGGTTATCATTACTTGATTTCATATTGTGGGTTAATTGTTGACTTTAGTTCGGATTTCTGAGTGGTCGACATATCGACTGAGTTCCCGTCTTGTGTCGAACTTAAGACCACCGAAATTCGGCTAAATCAAATGACGTCGTTGCCGAGGAGCAACAACGCGTAGTTCAGCTTTTTGCTTGTGCTTGTGATTGCTTGTCTACTTTTGTGGCTTTATTTATTTGTTTTTTATTTGATATATCTTTTGAGCTGTCTAAACCCTCTCTTTGTTGACTTCGTGCGAGGAACTGCGGATCGAGGGAGGCGTGTCACCCGAGGCGCCGACGCATCCACGTGAAGCCGGCTCTAGCTAGCCTAGCACCGAGGAGACGAGAAGAGAATTTTGAAGACCGAGCTCCATCTTTAGTTGCATTTTCTTTTATTTCATTTATTATTGTAATTTGAAGTGAGTGAGAGATTCTATATTTGTAATAATATAGGTACACTGGACATTTGGACTCTCGAGCCTAATTTCCAGGTGTTTGTGCACCTGAGGGCTCACCGCAGTTTTGTCGGCTTTTTACGGTTTTCATCGTATCTTTTTTCCTTTGTTTTCTCGATTTTGTCTTCTTATTTTGTGTGATTGAGCCCCTAGTTTTAGGATTGCTTGCGATAGACTAAGTCCAAACACTTAATATCTTACATGTACCTATAATGCGCTTTGGACTTAGTTTAAATCTTTAAACAGTCGCCTCATCATCTTCGAGCCTTCGTGTCGTGAGCCCACCCTGCCAAGCGCTGCTCTGAACTCGATGTGTCGAGAAGAGGAGGGGTGAGCCTAGACCGGACTCCTGGATTGAAGATCGGTGTTCGACTTGTGGTGCTTCACGCTAATAGCAATTTCTGAACTTATGGCGATTTCATCGGCTTGCATTTGCATATAGATAGGTTTCAGTTCTGTCGAGCGTCCCTGCATGTAGAGTGCTGGAGGCAAGATGAGCATTTATGCTTTAGCATACATCATTGTTTTGCCGCTTGCATTGCTTTTCCGACTCTCTACCTCTGATTTTGCCAAACTAGGTGCTAAGTAAAATTGACTCCTCGTTAGGTTCGTGCATTTCTCATTAAAAATAAAAAAAGTGATAATCAATAAAATTGGGACTACTAATATTACTTGACCCAGAAATCAATTAAAAAGAAAAATCTTGTATTGGGGCGAGTAATCCTCTTATTGTCTTCGTTTTTCATTGCGCACGCACAACCTAAGGACTAGTGCCCAAATCCCATTTCAGACACCCAACTGTATGTGCAATTCTTGACTTCTCACCTAACTCTAAAACAGACAAGATAAAAAGACCTACTTTTCGGTCTCTACTGAGTTGAGTAGGTGAATTGAGGGTTTATTTTGTGAGTTTGATTGTGATTGTTTGTGTGCACTTCCAGATCGTTTCTGCGCATTTGCGCCTTTTTCTCACCTCTCTTGACTTGACCGTCGTGTTCTCCTGATCATTTTCTCTTGCTTTGAGATGGACCCCTGGAGCGTATTTTATCCGGACTTTGCAGATCCTTTGTTCACTCCAGTTGGCCCACCTCCTTTTTTCCAGGAGGACTTTGCTCCTGATTTTTGTACATATCCGCCTCAGCCGCAGTATCAGACTTCATATTTCTACCCACCTCTACCTCCACCTCCACCTTCACATCCACCCGATTCTGACCTGTTGGAGTCATCTCCCTCGATCTCCATGAGTGACATGTTGATCCTGATGATAGAGCACACTAATTTGATGAAAGATTATCTTGCCATTTTGAGAGAATATCATACTAGCGCTCCATTCATCGCGGATACGGATTTCATTGTGGGTGATCATGGGAGATTGCAATCGCCAAAAATACAAAAAAATAAGAAAAATTTAAAAACACAAAAGAGTTCGGGAGACACTTGGTTGATTCAGATTGTAAGAAAAAGGTCCAGATCATTCACCCACACATCCATTCACATCATGTCCCACCTTTGACTCCGAGGATGCCGCTGTACAGACTGCTCTTGGCATGCCTCGTGTATATGCTGATTTCGACTTTCTCCCTTGTATGGAGGAGGTCCAAAAATTCAAAAAAAATGTTGACTAAACCCGAAGTGGTGCCCACTATTCATGAGATCATCCGTGCCCCACTTCAGCAGGCCATGACCGATTTATCTGCTCCTCTTCCCAAGAAGAGAAAGCAGAGGAGAAGATCTGAGCGTCACGTTCTGACCATGGCCACTGCCTACGCCATCACACACCGTCCCATTCCTAGAAAGAACACAGCTGCCCCTTTCATCACTTGCACCATCTCTGACCATACATGTGATCACACTCTCCTAGACGGCGGTGCTTCGATTAGCATATTACCCTTCTCGCTGGTACAGTCTCTTCACTTAGGGCCTCTCAAGAAAAACCAGGATGATCGTTCAGTTTGCCGATGGATCTATCAAGAGGCCGAAGGGTATACTAGAAGACACCGTCATTTCGATTCTGGGCACGAGCTACCATGTTGATTTTGTCGTGTTGCCCATGGAGACCTCAACAGGGGAGCCATCTCCAATCATCCTGGGACGACCATTCCTCTCCTCTACGAGGGTCGTTATTGACTATGGATCAGGAGAGATTCGCTTCCGTCTTGTTGACGAAAGCGAAGCGTTGATCACCACACATATAGTTGACCAAAGACCTGCACCTGATGCACCTTCACCTATTCTAGCTGACTCCAAGGCCTGTGACCGATCTGATGATATTAGAGATGCTTGCTTAGCGACCGCTGATAAGACCCGAGGAATCCTCTGAAAGGAGAGGAACTCGGAAAGCATAGACCTCGCAGTTCCTCCTTCTGGTGTGTGGCGATGTGTTGATGAAATCCAAGGAATTTATGTGATTGATCCCACTGAGCGGAGGGCAGACACCAAGATTAGACAGGACAGACCTGATTTGACTACTTCCACTGATAAGTCTATTCCTGGTCACTGTAAAGTGATGATGATTGAGGTTGAGTATGATGCGAATCTTCAAAATTTCTGGCCTCTTGATGAAAAAGAACATCCAGGTGAGACTCTTGAGGATGATCTGAGTTCGTATACTTCCATTGATGACTTCGTTCCTTTTGGTTTTGACCTGGACGATCCCTCGCAGGACGACTCTGATTACACTTCTTCCGATGAGGATGAGTTTGTCCCATTCCACTTCGATATCAACGAGACTTCCAAGGCCAGACCGAGCCACACTTCTTCCACTCACCCGTCTACGACTCTACGCCTTCACACCATAGGACCACTAAGGGTGAACCTAGCCGTACTACTTCCATAGACCAGTTCGTCCCTTTTCGATTAGACTCCACTGAGGGCCTTCACTCTGTCGACCCTGATCGGCTTCCGTCCACTGTGGACCCCGATGTCGACTTGCACCACACTAGATCTATCCCTCAACGGTCTCGCAAGAAGGTCTGCTTTCTGCCTTCTTGATCATGCGTACATCCATCTCTGTTGTACATTCACTTTTGTTTATCTCCATCTCTCTTCCGTATCGCTCGTCCACCCATTCTCGTGTTTGCCTTGCTTAGGACGTACTTTGTCCTAAGTATAGGGGGGTGGACGAGCCGAGTGTTCATTCATCGTTCCGTCTTATTACTCCTGTTGTTGCCTATACTTAGGGCTTCTTTTATCCTAAGTATAGGGGGAGTGATGTGTACATTCTCACGATCTCTTCTCTCACCTTTTGATATATTTTCTTCTTTTCTTCTTTTCTTCTTTTCCTTTTCTATCGTCTGTATCTATCAGAAAGGTGTCATCCCTTTTTGTCAGTCTTCTATACTTAGGACGTACTTTGTCCTAAGTATAGGGGGGTGTGCACCCTGAGTTGTTCTATTCTTTGATCCTCTCCATTGTCTCCTCTTCTTGTCTATACGGATATCTTACCCTAAGTATAGGGGGAGACAGTCTGAGTACGATCTGTTCATTCCCACCCTTAACCCTCCCTGCTTTGTGTACAGTCTGCTATAGTTAGGATTATTTGATCCTAAGTATAGGGGGGACGGTCGACTTCTCATTCGTTTATTCATCTCTTATTTATTCTTTAGACTTTTCTATACTTGGTACGAGTTATGTCTTCTCTTTTCTCTCCGATCTATGAGGACATATCTCAAGCTAAGTATAGGGGGGTTGTATATACTACTTATATACTTTAGCCATAACTCGTACTTTCGTATTTTTACTAATAACTATGGCTATTTATACTTGTAAAATTCATCAAAAACTTTAATAAAAAGATGTGATCATTCCTCAAATTCTTTTTATACATATTGATTAATAAATCAGTGAAAATATTTTTTGCAAAATGTTTGAAAAATAGTTTGAAAAACTTTCGTGAAAATCTTTTGAAAACTATTTGTAAAACATTTTGTTACATGTTTTCAACCTTTGTAAAAACATTTGATTGTAAAATTATTTTCTTTGTGTGAAATAAAATGTTTGAAAAATGATTTGCAAATGGTTTGAAAAATGATTGCAAAAATACGTGAAAAATCTATATATATTGTTTGGAAAACCTTTGTAAAATGATTTTCAAATGTGTTTACATATTTGTAAAAACTGTTTGTAAAAAGATTATTTTGAACTATAGTTTTCAAAATTGTTTGGAAAAACCTGTGTCAAATAAGTTTGAGGAACATATACGTCACACCAAAAATTCAATATATATATCTATAAAATTGACCACTTACCCTTGTAAATTCTTAAAATCCACTTCATGTAAATGCACGTGTAAATATTTGTACCCAGTTTTTAGCCAAAACCTTTGTTTTCAAAAATCCCAAAAACATTTGCAAAATTAAAATCCAAAAACATTTGAAAAATATTTTTGAAATTCTAAAAAAATGCATATGCATCATCTTTTCAAAAACCCATAAAAAGTTCGAAATCTTTGAAAATTGCATCACAAAATTTTTTTCTGCATTCTGCATGGCATGAACATTTTTCGGATTGAGTTTGATAATTGAACGAGTCTAAGTAAAATCCGAAGATTGGAGCTTGGCTGGACCTTAAATCTACCTAATTAACAGGAACCTTATAGGAGCTGGAACTAAGGTACTTCAGGTCTAGTTGACTTAATTCTTTGAGGATCACGGGACTTGGTTCAATGGATTCTTGATTGCCTAAGTAGAGTATTTCGGAGCACACGCACGACTCTTGTTGATAATGACCTAACTTGGACACCTGCACCTTTCACTTGGCTCAACTCAGTTGGAGTGGTGAGGAGGTTGGATTTGCCGGTATGAGACGCACACAAGTGGAAACACTTGTCCTCCTCTAGGGAGGGGAGTGCATCCCAACCCATCCAGTAATGATGAGTTTCGAGGATAGGAGATCGCGGGTTGCAATAAAGCTTCAAAAGAGGGATAGTCTACTGGCTCAAGAGGAAAAACTCCCTATGCAAATGCTGCGGTATTTAGTATTCAAAAAAATGCAAAAAGAAAAAACTCCAAAAAAGTGGACAAGCATGTACAAAAATAAAAATGCCTGTCGGAGTGTACATATGTGTAAAGTCAAATAAGCAAGCTTGTGCTTCAAAGTCAAAACATGTGAGCCTGCAGCTGGATGACTTGACTACACTGGTCTTGCATCCTAGGATAGGTAGCTACACTGGCTACCGTCCATTCTTCTCTTCACCCCCTCCTCTTGAGCTGGTTGCCACTTGAACTTAGAAGGGAATACCTGCTCCTTGAGGAATGAGTTGTTGGATTGGGGAATCATTGTGTTGTCATATTGGAAAAGTCAGTCTCTTCGTCATTTCAGTTGGGGAGAGCCACCATCACTTACACTGTACGAGTCAGATTCATAGTCGTAAGGGTTTGCGTATGAGTTGAAGTATTTCTGACCTGGCTATTGAGGAGACTTGAGCAGAGTTTTGGGATTCTCGAAGGCTGTTGGATTACAACTCCAGTTTTCATTAAGGTTCCGCCCGCACTAAAATTCCAAAGGTCCGACTTAAGCTCCAAACTTTGATTTTGTGAAGACAAGTTTGATAATCGAATTTAATCCATCTTCTTCTTTTTCTTTTCTTTCTTTTTCTTTCTGCACTTATTGCATAAGTGTTTGCTAGGGACTAGCAAAGGTAAAGTATAGGGGGATGATGAAGCCACATTTCATCATCTTTATTCTATCATTTTGGCATCAAAAACCCTGACATGTGCGTGTAAATACCTTTAATTCCCGCATTTTAGCATTCATGCATGTGCATGTAAATACTGTATAAAATACTGTAATTAAAGCCAAAATTATATAATAAATAAAAGAAAAGAAAAAGAATAAAATATTGTAAATATTTTATGACCCGAAACCCCGATACCTAGGCATCTTGATGACTAGGTCGACAAGGAATAAAGTAGGGGGAGATAAGGGCCAGAATACCAAGAAAATACCTTTGATTTTATCCATTCTTTATTCATTTTGGAACCTATTTTTGGTTCCACTTTTTGTACCTCAAATAAAGAAACTTCGAATATGAAAGTTGTAGATAATTTAACAAATAAAAATACAAAATTGATTTCACTCAAAAATAATGTACAGATAAAAAGTTATGTTCTTAATAAAATTCCAGAATCCCAACTTCCCAGACCTGTATCTCGCAAATAAAAACTCCAAATGCGTCAAACTCACCTTTAATTGTATATAGTTTAAAACAAGCTATTTAATGGCGGTGATTTCGCATTTGGCGAAGCTACGGTTTGAAAGTTGAGTTTTGGACCCATATTGTATACTTGTACAAATTAAAATATTCATTTTATTAATTATTCATTATTTTTTTAATTTTATATTTTTATAATTTTGTAAATATTAAGTATAATATATTTGTGCATTAAAATCAGAATAAAAATGCAAAAGAAATATAAAATAAAATACTTGTATATTTACAACACATAGGTATAATACATGTACACAAACCTACATAGAATCTATTTCTATTTTATTAAATGTATAAAATACATCAGAAAAATAAAATAAAAATATTTTTTAAGTGTATAAAATTATTCTATAATTTTATAAAATAATAAACAAAATAAATAAAATTAAAAAAACACAAAATAAAAATAAAAGAATAAAATATGTAGATAATATACCTATAAAGGCTATAAAAGGTAACTTATAAAATTATACCTCATAAAAATAATTAAAAATCATATTCAAATACCTTATAAATTAATAAACATTTTTTATTTAATAACATAAAATTAAATAAATCGTTTTCTATTTTAAAATGAATTTAGAAATCATTTTTCCAGGATTTTCCTGGTTGGTCCACGTGGACCAACCAGGGGGCCTGGAGAGTTGACCTCGGGTCAACTCTCTGACCCCTCTCCTGTAGCTTGTCAGAGATAGGTTTTGGCCCATCTTCACGATATTTTGAGGGCCACGCCATTCATTATCTTGTGTTGCTTCCTTCTTGAAACTTTTTCCTCGATCAGTGGTGATTCACGCCCAAGGGTCTCCTTGGGCTGTGGAGCGCTGCATCGAGCTGACACCATCGTTCTTTGAGCCCCTGCGTCAACCATTCAAAATGCCCCCAGTTTTTCCTTCTTCCCTTGAACCGCGTTAGGGCTTCGCCGAGACCTCCGAGTCGTCGCTTGGGATCCCCAGAGGGTCGATCCCAGCACCTCGTTGAGGTGCAACTCGTGCTCCGAGGCGTGTTCCAGCCACCTCCGGCCACCTTGGCCGTGAGGTTTCACCTCGCCATCTCTGGCTTGAGGTATTGCTTTTATTTCCTTTTTATTGCTTGCTTCTACTTCCAGTAGCATTAGGATCATCTAGCTACCCTCATTTCCTCTTGCTTCTACTTCCACCCTTCATAGCCACCTCGCCTGAGCTTGCTCCGGCAAGCTTCTCCCTCGCCATTCTCCACCTTCCGTCGCTCGGGGAGCGAGGCATTTTGCCCTCGCTTTCCTGTAACCACTTTTTGCATGCCGCGGGAGTAAAGGACCCCCTGGAGAGGGTCGATTTCGGAAACGATTCGTACCTGGAGCCACCAACACTTCCCGATCTCGCGGAGGCGCGTTAGGGCTCGTCAGCCCATTTTGTCCTCTTTCGAGTCGGTGAACCTTCCGGGAGGCTGCGGAGACCTTCGGAGGAGCTTTTGGTTGCCGGAGGCGCCCGTATCATCAATCCAAACCCGCCGGCGGTCGGTTCTTCACGTGTTCATCCAAGCACCTCCATCGCCGTCCGATCCAGACGAGTTCTTCCTGAAGCACAAGCACCGTCAGATCTTGCGCAAGACAGCCATTAGATCATCAGAGGCTTCTAATCCTGGTCGTTGCAGACGAAGGGGCATCGGGCGACGTAGCGCTGACGTGTGGCATAAGTGAGGCCGATCTGACCGTCCGCCAGCGCCCAGCTTGGGTATTTTGCGTTTTTATACCAGGCGATTTTGTATTTTGTAGTTAATATATAAACATTCATCTGTCGCATTATAACTTTTGTGACATTTGCGTAAAGCCCCTCGGAGTTTTGTAACATTCCCTTTTGCTCCCTGCCAGGTCACGTGCGTCTGTGCACGTGACTTGGCGTTTTTGCAGGCGTACCCAGGGGCTCTTACATATTAATTCTTAGTCGCAAAAATTTCAGTTGCAGTTATAAAATTTTGGCATTTTAGCCCTTGTATTTTTGTGAATTCCATTTTTGCCCCTGACAGGCGCGCGTGCTACGCACGTATACCTTAGGGACTTTTGCGGCGATAACCTCGCGGCTTTTGCTAATAAAATTTAGTCCATCAAATATTTTATTCAGTTATAAATTGTTGTGAGAAATTTACATACAGGTCCTCGAACTTTGCCATATTTGCACAGCTGCCCCTTGCATGTATGTAGTTTTTTTGTTGTTTTTAATTATTGCATGCATTTCTAAAATCACAAAAATTCTCCAAAAATCACGTTAAACTCCTGTTTGCTTGCTCTTTCACGCCATATTTTTGTTTTGCATTTTTATTGCATTTTCATATTTATTAAAAATAAAAAATATGCATTTTCAGCACTGTTTGTATTAGAAAACACCAAAAAAATATAAAAACTCTTTGAAAAATTTCAAAAAAATTTCCTTAGGTCTATTTTAGTGTCTTTTAATTAACCAAAAATCATAAAAATTTCAAAACAAAAACCTTAAAAATTAGAAAACGCTAAAAACTTCATAAAAATATAAAAAAATCCTAAAATACAAACTAAGTTTCTGTAGCTTCCTTATCTTATTGCCTTTATTTTAAAATTAATTTGAGGAATTTTGGATACTGTTTATTAATTTTTATCCTCATTTTAATTTCGGTCAGTAGGTTAGTTCATTGTTTTCTTGTATTTTAACTTTTAGAAATACCAAAAACATTTAAAAAATCTCCAAAAATCACAAAAACATCATGAAATTATAAAAAGACCAAAAACATTTCATTTCCTGATTTTTGAGCATTTTCCCTATTTTTATAAATACTCTATTCCTCTCTCTCTTATATTATATATATATATATTTTTTATTATTGAATATGAAAATATAAAAATATAAAATACAAAAAGAAAATATAAAATTAGAAAATTAGAAACCAAAATACAAAATTAAAAATAAAAAAATATAAAATTTAAAACCCACAAAAAATTGCATAGTTGTAGACACTTAATCACATCACATTTTTAGCATGTTGCCTGATCTACCATGTATGCTCCCTATGTTCGACACTCTACACATACTTGCACTTACACATTTATGTAGAGTTAATAGTAAATTTTAACTCTACTTTTGCTTGTCATTGCTTGATTTCATATTGTGGGTTAATTGGTGACTTTAGTTCGGATTTCTGAGTGGTCCGCTCATCGACTGAGTTCCCGCCTTGTGTGGAACTTAAGACCACCGAAATTCGGCTAAATCACCCTCCTCTTTTTCCTTGCGGTCAATATCATAGCGGCAGTGTCTACCTGTAAATTAGTAGAAGGAACTCTGAAGTTTCTCTGCTTGTTGGGCATTAGAAAAACGAGTCACCGTCTAATAGCCGACACTTAGGGTGTATTTGGTTGTCGGGTTGCTCCAGGGTAAACTTGGAAAGGGTAACCTGTTTTTGTGTTTTGGTATTTGGATAGAGGGTTTTGGGTTGAGAGGGTTCAGAGGGTTTAAACAACTCTATTATATCAATTTATTGGTTAAAAATAGAACTTTGTTCTACATTAATTCTCTACGGTATGACATATGCATGATATTCTTATGATCCATGGTTTATTAATTATTAATATGCTTGTAGGAAATTGCATAATTTACCCAATCCGTGCTTAAAAATTCATAGTTAATTAACCACTTCTCAAAAATTTGTTAAAAATTCATAAATCATAGAATTACTTGTTAATGATATTGTGCCTTAAAAGAATTGCATTTGCTCGCATGGTTTGCTCTATAAAAATCATTTGTCTATTTCATTAATTAATTTTTAATATATATTAAATCCAACATTTCGAGGGTCTAGGTTTTTTTAGATATATTACCTAGTGATATAATTCAGATAATTTTATTTCCAGAAAGTAAGAAGATTTAGTATTTATTATAATTGATTATTGTTAATCTCATTGTATGCGTTTATAAATTTATTATTTAATCATTTTGCATCCAAAAATTTCAAAAAAAAAATACATTACATTTTTTTCTATCATATTTCACATTCTAACTAAGTTTGAGGATTTTTGGAATTCATTTGATTGAAATGTGCAATTTAGTGCCTGAACTTCGCCAAATTTGCATTTCACTCATTTATTGCATCTAAAAAAATAAAAAATACCTCTTTGAAAACCTAAATTTTAGATCTACTTTAAACCAATCTAAGGAGACAATTACCTCCTTGAGTTCGACCTTGGATTTACCAAGTAAAAAAATTAATTGATCGCTCGCTTTTAATTGACACATTAATTATAATTGTGGTTTTTTATTAACCTTAATTGCCCGACTGCAACAAACAAACATATTTTAATCATTAATTCGACTAAATTAAGAGAGTGATTTTAGGGTTCTTCGCCTCAATACCACCACAAGAACAATATAACCCCTAAAGAAAAGGGAAGAGGGAGAAGAGAGGAAAAGAACGAGGGAACGAGGAGAGTTATACTCGTTCTTCTTTTAGAGATCCTTCTTCTCTGGTGGCTGCGAGAGGTGAGAGAAGACGATATCTGAGATCACCGTTACATCAGGTTGTTCATTCTTCACGTGCTTCCGTAGTGGTGGTCGATTGTGCATCTGTATCCGCATCAGGTGATTCACATCCTCAATAATCGGTATATGAGAGAGGACGATACCGACGGGTCATGTTCCCATCATCTGGTATCAGAGTTGAGTTCAGCGTTGTTGAAGAGACATGATTCAATGGATCAGAGCAAGGTTCAACATCGATGAGACGACATGATGTAAGATATGTACAATTCTCATAAGATGTAATATGGCAGTCTCTTCGAGAAATCAACATGAGGCATCGAAGAATTCTGCTAGCAGTAGCTGGCAGGTGATCGTTCAAGGTGGCATGTCGAGGGCACCTAGTGATGGCTGCACCACCCAGAGCGGTGAGTTACTGCTAACGAGACTTGTAGATGACGAGGATGGTCTAGTGCAAAACCAAGATAATGAAGAGATCGTGATGGAATTTAACTCAAGGGGGGGGGGGGGAATTGTTAGGATTAAAGTCAAGTTAGGAATAGGAATCCTAATGGGATTGGACTCCTAATCCTAATAGTTGTTGAGTAGTATTCTATTTATATCCCTATTGAGAGTAGGACTATGAGGTTGTAAATGGGATGTATATAGAGGGGTGTAGAGGTACTGCCTCAATACCACCACAAGAATAATATAAACCCTAAAGAAAAGGGGAGAGAAAGAGAGAAGATAGGAAGAGAGCGAGGGAACAGGGGGAGTTATACATTTTCTTCTTTTAGCGATCTTTCTTCTCCGTTAGTGGTGAGAGGTGACCGACCAACATTATATATGGTTGTTTATTCTTCATGTGCTTCCTTGGTGGTGGTTGATTGTGAATCAGCATCCACATCGGGTGATTCGTTTCCCCCAACAACTGGTATCTGAGAGAAGACAATATCGGCGGATCATGTTCCCATTGTCTGGTATCAAAGCTGAGTTCTACGTTTTTTAAGAGGCACGATGAGACGGATCAGAACAAGTTCAGCTTCGATGAGACGATGTGATATAGCAGATGTGCAATCCTCAGAAGCCATGATATGGTAGTCTCTTGGAGAAATTGATCTGAGGCGTTGAAGAATCCTGGTAGTGACAGCTAACAAGAGATTGTGCAAGGTCACACATCGAGGGCACCCAATGATAGGTATGTCACCTAGAGGTAGTGAGTTCCTACTAACGAGACTTGCATACGATAAAGATGATCCAATGAAGAACCAAGACGATGAAGAGATAGTGATAGAATTCAACTCAAGGGGAAGATTGCTAGGATTTGAGTCAAATTATGATTATGAATCGTAATGGGATTGGACTCCTAATCCTAATACTTGTTGAGTTGTATTCTGTTTATAATCCTATTGGGAATAGGACTATGGGATTGTAATTGGGCTATATATAGGGGAGTGTGGAGGCATTGCCTCAACATCACCACAAGAATAATGTGACCCCTGGAGAAAAGGGGGGAGAGAGAGAAGATGAAAAGAGTGAGGGAATGGAGAGGGTTATACTCATTCTTCTTTTAGCGATCTTTCTTCTCCTATGATCGCGAGAGATGACCAACCACTGTTATATATGGTTGTTCTTTCTTCATGTGCTTCCGTAGTGGTGGTCGATTGTGCATCCACATCTGCATCAAGTGATTCGTAACCCCAACAATCGGTATTCAAGAGAAGACGATATTGGCGGGTCATGTTCCCATCATATGGTATCAGAGCTGAGTTTAGTGTCGTTGAAGAAACATGATGCAGTGGATCAGAGCGAGGTTCAACGTCGATGAGACGACGCGATGTAGCAGATGCGTAATCCTCAGAAGTCATGATATGGTGGTCTCTTGTAGAAATCGACCTGATGCATCGAAGAATTTTGTTAGCAGCGACTAGCAGGAGATCATGCAAGATGACACGTCGATGGCACCCAGCGATGGGTGCTTCACCCAGAGACGGTGAGTTCTTTCTATCGAGACTTGCAGATGAAGAGGATAACCCAATGCAGAACCAAGACGATGAAGAGCTCGTGATGGAATTCAACTCAAGGGAGATATTATTAGGGTTAGAGTCAAATTAGGATTAGCAATCCTAAGGGGATTGGACTCCTAATCCTAATAGTTGTTGAGTTGTATTATGTTTATAATCCTACTGAGAATATAACTATGGAGTTGTAATTGAGTTATATATAGAGGGGTGTCGAGGCATTGCCTCAACACCACTAAAGAACAATGTAACCCTTATAGAAAAAGAGGGAAAGAGGGAAAGAGGAAGAGAGCGAGGGAATGGAGAGAGTTATAATCGTTCTTTTAGCGATCTTTCTTCTTCGGTGGTCGCGAGAGGTGACTGACCATCGTTATATATGGTTGTTCTTTCTTCACGTGCTTATGTGGTGGTAGTCGATTGTACATCTACATCCGCATCCGCATCTGGTGATTCGTATCTCCAACAACCGACATTCGAAAGAAGATGATACCGGCGGGTCGTGTTCCCATCAGATATGAGAGTAGATTTACCGAGTGGTCAAATCTTCAATAAATTTGAGTAACACAACTATAATCATAAACCTCACAAATAAGAGCACAGCTAGATGGTGATGCAACGTTACCCCAACATCTTATACACAGTACATAGATACATGGACATTAGAGATTCAGTCATACATATAGAAAGAACGCCATACAACCGAAATCTTGTAATTGATTCAGAATGTGAGCCCTAAGTTATGGTTCTATGAAGACCTATATAATAGAACCATTGATTCATCATCTAGAGATCATGTAAATTAAACAAGGAAGCTTGGTAATTTGGATATCTGGCTAATGAAAGAGCTAAAGAAAATTATGGAGCATGCAATACATCAATAATGTATAATGTTTGAGAGTGAACCAGTACCACAACCAATGATGGAAGTAAGAGACTTGCCCTCTATATGAACCATAGATTTTTGGTTTTGAATGGATTGGAACATGGGGGCCCTAACCTTAGACATGGGGAAGTATTAGAACATGCAATCAGCTTTAGATAGGGATGCAAATGGATGTGGATATACCCATCGTCGATTCGTTCCTATATCTATTTCAATATATATTCGTTTGCATCACTAGTTCTAGAACATAGTATCGGACTGCAGTTAAATGAACTGTCTAATTGAAAGAAGTGAAGCCCATGGGTTTTTCAGATAGACAGATCCTCGCGGAGCAAAATCAAAGTAGTCCAACATCAGTTCATGGTGATGATAAAAGAATATGAAAAACAACTCTTTTATAACAGAGATTACAAAAGAACCATCATCTCACACTAGTATTCATGGTGATTAAATAGTTTTCTCTGCTATCAGGGTAGCATTTTCTCGTTCTGTTCAACATCAATTGACTGACCGAGTGTGTTCCAAACCTCCATCTGCTATATACTCTTAACACAACTGTGTTGAATGAGGTTACCTTCTCCTTCTCGAACATGGGGGAAGTTGTCATTTTCACAACTTAGAGATCTTTCGTCCTTTTGTCATTTTCACAACTTAGAGATCTTTCGTCCTTACATGACCCTGATCATTATAACGTCATACTTATTAGCAAGCTGGAATTTGTGCAGAAGTCAAGAGAGTTTTGAAACCTGGTGGCATCTACTTATTCGTCGAACATGTCGCAGCACAAGGTAACAGTTTCTTTTTGATCAATCTAAAACACGCGAGGAGGAACATCGCATACCTGTTGTACTAGTATTCTTGTTGACCCTCCTCTTTTCCCTTGCGGTCGATATCATAGCGGCAGTGTCTACCTGTAAATTAGTAGAAGGAACTCTGAAGTTTCTCTGCTTGTTGGGCATTAGAAATAAGAGTCATTGTCTGGTAGCCAACACTTAGGGTGTATTTGGTTGTCGGATTGCTCCTGTGTAAACTGGGAGAGAGTAACATGTTTTGTGTTTTGGTATTTGGATAGAGGGTTTTGGGTTGAGAGGGTTTGTTGTGATGTGATAGTATTGAAGTTTGGAAAAGTGGATAGTTATTGTGATGTGGTTGTATTGAAGTTTGAAAAAGTAGAAAGAAGTTGAGTAGTCTATATTTTTTAGATGATATGATGGTATTATATTATTTTTTGAAATATATAAAAGAGAAATGATTTATTTAATGTATTAAAAAAGAGAGGAAGAATGGACCCCACATAAGAGAGAAAAAGGAAGATTTTGGATGGTAAACCTCCCAATGGGGGGGGAGGGGTGTTAACCTCTAACTGAACATGACCGTAAGGTTGTATATTGATTCCCTTCATTCCACCAAAGAAGAACATTTGTTGAATTGTGCTCTCTCACTTCTACTCAAGTATGGGAAGCGACTTTAGCAACCTTACGAGACAGTTGTCTTCGACCATAGACTTGCTAAGATGACACATCGTCGTATGAAGCTTATCACCTCCTTTCCCATCTTATGTGATAAATTTATGATTCATCTACTTTTACTCAAATCTTGGTCCAAATTCTCACACATGCAGAAAAAAATCACATAAAATGATAGTTAATTATATGTAAATAATATACGAATAAAACCAAAGAGAAAACCAAGAAGATGTTCAAAAAAGAGGCTCAAATTAACATGTGTCTTAACCAATGAAACCATTGAACAAATATGAAATCTTCTTAATTTTCGCTAGACCTAATACAAGCTCCAATTAAATTCATTCAATAGCATTCATTAGTAAAAATATAAAATATTAAATCCACGTACCGTATTCAAGAAAAAGGTAAATAAAACCCCCGATACATGTATTTTATACATGTGATTGGGTTAATAAAATTCTATATTCCTCAGTGGCTCCAATTTGATCACGAGTCCTTGAGCAAAACGAAGCTTGATTTTTTCCAGCATTTTTTTAGTTTTACTTCTTTTTTTAAAAAAAAAATCTGACATGTAAGCAATTATTTCCTACTTTCTAGTATTTTTTAGATTTCCGGCCCATGCTTCATACCCATTCCTCTATTTTTGCTCCTTAATTCAACTATGCCACTCCTAGTTCTCCACAACCTCCTTTGCATCCACACCCTCGATCCTTCTTAGAATCAAGTTTCGATCCTTCTTCTACTACGTGTAAGATTGGCCATTCACTTCGTGCTCGAATGATTCGGGCAGTCGATTATGTACTACACATCAAATGCATCACAACCATCTCGATCCATAGAGACATTGCAAATATAGCATTTCTAGGGCCCTAACCCTATGGACTTGTTTGGTTGCTGGGTTGGGTTGAGTTGGATTGGATCGGGGAACCCATGTGAATAGTAAACTGTGAGGAGGGTTGAGAGGGCCGAAAGGAGGGATGCACCAGTGTACCCCAACCTAACCCAGTAACCAAATAGGCCCTATGGGTAATCTCATAGAGCACCAACTCCATCTCCACCAGTATCAGAAGTGCTCAAGGAGTTCACTGAAGTTATTCCGGCTCAGAGCAAAGCATCTTAAACCTTTTAGCCATTGAATTTTGAGATGAAATTTTTGCCACATGCTCATCTAATATTGTGCTAATTTCTAACAAAATTTGGTCAACTTTCATTGACATTTTATTCTTAATAACTTTATTAAGCTTGACGCGTGGACTTTCATCGTTATTAGTCGAAAAAAATCAATTTATTGGATTAATGTGAAACATGAATTTATTGTGTATCTTTACTCGCTTTAACATGTATAAAAATCGGAGCTTAATTTGATTGCATGTGATTAGTATTAATTAATTTATTGTTTTAACTAGATGAATAAAATTAAGTACCATTTGTTATAATTTGCTTAGCCAATATTTCCTTGAATTCTTAATCGTGTCGCACATGCCATAATTTTTATTTGCATGATTACTTGATTTGCTATTTTAAAATATGAAAACATCAAAAATTACTTTTATGTTCATTAATTGCATTAAAAAAGAGAAAAAATTTTTGAAAAAATAAAAAAAACCATTCTTGTGTGTTTTGAATTATCCTATTACTCGTCCTCAAAACTTTAAAAAATATGACAATTTTTCATAAAAATCCTTAAAAGACTTTGATAATCAATATGAAAAGTTTAAATTCTTAAAAATAGGAAAGATTTATTTTTTTTGTATACGTTTAAATTTATATTTATGAAAAGTGCCTACTTTTGATAATCACATCAATTGGTATTTTCTAGGTATTTTAGAACATATATTTTGCCTAAAATATAGGAAATAGTCACCTAATCTCAAGGATCTACAAACCTCTATGGACGAAAGACATTCCTGACCGATCACTAGATCGATCATGGGGATATCCACTGATATACTTTTTCAAACACCGTGTGTATAAGAAAGCGATTTCGCACAACCAAACCTCATGCTCATTGGACCTAGAATGCAACGTGCCACTACAAATTATCTCCATAACCATCCTTGAATGCAATCTCTTGTTAATTTTGATCCTTGTAATAGATCAAAACATCATTAATAAAGACCACCATGAGATGATCTTCATTGAGTCGAAATATTGGATTCATTAGGTTCATGAACATTGTTAGTGCGTTTATCAAGTCGAATGGTATCATAAGAAATTCGAAATGCCCATAACGATTTTTGGAAGCACTCTTGATGATATCCTCCTCCTTAATACATAACTTATAGTAATTGAATCTTGGATTGATCTTCGAGAAGATTGTGAAGTTGGTCGAATAAGTGTTGATCCTTGGGAGGGAATAACTATTCTTTAAAGCGGCTTTATTGAGATGACTGTAATCAACATATATAAACATTGATCCATCTGTCTTCTTGACAAAGAGAATAGGGGATCCCCATGGTTAATGTTGGAACGGATATATCCCTTCTTAAGAAGTTCTTGATATTAATTAGGGTATTAGTGTACTGATTAGCCTATATATGTTTTGATCACTTTTTCATTTATTAGTCAAACATATCAAAAGTATCCCATTGATTGTTAAACTCTCCACATTTATAAAAGGAGATGTAAACTTATCATCTATACAATGGGATTGTAATTTTTATGCACAAAGGAATTGCTTTAAGTTGGAATCAAAGACCAACAAAAGGCCAAATCACATTTCTATAAAATCAATCTATTAAGGAGTATCAAGACGTCAAGAGATCCTCTATCGATAATGAAGCAAGGAGCAATAAGGGTATAGTCTACCTCAAACGTGGTTGTCCTGTTGTTCTTTGTGTTCTTCACGAGTCCTCTGCAAATCTTTATATCCTGAAGGTTGTACCCATGGATCAGGGTGGAACCATGATCTAATCATGAACCTCGTGCGCGGTAGGGAAAGGGATAAAGGTACTTACATGTTTTAATGGTCTAAATAAGCTCCAAAATGGTGTTCTATGTTTTGGAATCATTATACGCGATCTCCTGATGCAAAAATGTAGTTTCTATTCTCTGCGATGGTTAGGTTTGATGAATCCAAGATACATGATCTCCTTACCCTACATGATATTTATATAGTCATCAAGAATTACACAAGGTGGTGGAATTTTTTTCGTAATAGGTTAGTTCAATCACAAGTTGACTCTTCCTGGTTTCTTTTAAAGCTAATAGAAAAAGAAGTAAAAAAATAAGATTTTGATCCTTTTTTAGTCCCTTTAATTGACATAAACATCGGTCTTTTAGTAAGATAATATGGAAAAGTAGTCGAGTCGGGATAGCTCAGTTGGTAGAGTAGAGGATTGAAAATACTCGTGTCACCAGTTATCTAGAATGTTCTAACTTAAGCCCTAAGTTTCAGATAAGTTTTGGCCAAAATCATGGGCCAAAACCATGGACCGCTAACCGCGGTCAAGGCTTAAACCATAGTTTTCTAACCATGGTTAGCGGTTTTCTGGAGCCTATAAATACCCTCCACCCATTCATGATCTACGATCTCCGCTACCACCCCCTTCCCTAAGGGTTAGGGTCGAGAGGTCAGGAGGAGGAGTCGGAGGCGAGGAAGGAGCACTAGCGAAGCGTTGCTGAGAGAACGAGGAGGAGTAAGGTACGATCCTCTCTTAGTTTGCTTCATGAGTTAGGTTTTCGATTCTTTCAGTTTTGTTATTGTTTCCCTCTCAATGATTTTATAAAGGAAACTTTTTCTGTTTTTCTTTAAAATATGTCCCGATATAAGGGAAAACTCTATCGACATTTTTCTAGAAATATATCCCGATATAAGGGGCAACTCTGCCTAAATTTTTCTAGAAATATCTCTTAGTATAAGGGGAATCTCTGCCGAAATTTTCTTAGAAATGTCACCATATATAAGGGAAGTTCTGCCAAAATTTTAAGAAAATTATATTCTTCGCGTTCTTTGTGTTCTTCTTGTGTTATTCACGTTCTTCATGTTCTTCATTCGTTCTTCGTGTTCTTGGCACGTTCATAGTGTTTTTGATATGAAAATGAAATTCGATCATTTCAGGGGCTGTAAATCATCCTTTTCCGAAAATGAATCACGTTGAAGCACTGGATACGCAAAAGAGAGCTTGATTAGGTAACGAAATCCTTCCTTTTGATGTTGGGTTTTCATATGAGATCGTTGAAATTTTTGATTTTATGCTCTTTTATATGAAGAACCCTAATTTTGTCTATTTTTTGAGAAAACATGACAAGTTATTTTGTGATTCTCACTAAAATAAGGTTTAAGCATTGAATTCATGCAGTGGCTTGGAAAGTTGGGGTTTGGGAGTTAAAATAAGCATAAAAACGAGTATATATGCATATGAAGAATATATATGTGACTCTATACCAAGTGTTGATGATTATGCAAATCGAAGACTTAACGAAAGAATTACATCATGAGAATTGATGTGTTTTGAGTTGGATCCTGAAAAGGATCGTGTGTCACATTAAGGATGACTGGGAGTAGAACAACAGGTCGGGCATGCTACCTGTAGGTTTGTCGGAAGGAACCCGTATTGGCGTTTCCCTACCTAGGTGGTACACGGTTTCCCTGTTATGATAAGTACGCATGAAATGAATGATTTGCAATGCGTGGTACCGGGAGCCAATATCTTCGGATTGAACGACAGAAGATGTGGTTGTACCATATGGAGGTACGGGTGGTTCAATAGCGGTTGGGTCACATAATATGTATTTAAAGCCACTAGGTTATATGATTAAATGTTAACCTAAGGTTTAAGCAACCGAGTCCTCAAGGATGGTGTGCTGAGATCCTGGTTAATAAAAGAAAAGGAAATTGTCAGGGTAGTATTGGAGGATTGGTTGAGATGACGTACGACAGCATAAGCTTATCATATCAACACAATCTCCAATCCCGAAGTGTCCACAGCTTCAGAGTCCAAGAATGGCGGAGTTCCCCCGAACTAATTTCTGTTATGAAATAAAAAGGAATATGACTTAAATTAATGAGAAGGAATGTAACTTTTTATGACAATAAGTTTTGCAAAATTGCACCTTTTTGTTTGCTTTTCTCTTCTTCGTTACTTAGCATTCTCTAATTGTTGTCGAATGATTTATGGAAAATCCAACATGTGTCGGTGAGCCATTGCAAAGACTTTAGTAATCCAGCCGGCTTACATAGTAGACATCCCGCTAGCTACAATAGCTCTGCTTTGTAAGGTAGTTAGTAATCTTTTTGTGTATTTTCTTTTCAAGCTGATGTGTATGTAATTGGTTATAATGGGACAATGTATTATGTGAACTTTATTTTGTGAATGGAAAAGTGTTAAAATACTTTCTTCTGAGTTTTTTTGTGCAGTCTCTTTATGAAAGCTAGTTGTGATTGTTGAATAAATTATTGCTGAGTAACCAGATCCGGATATCATAACAGAGCAACCGTGTACCACCTAGGTAAGGAAACGCCAATACGGGTTCCTTCCGACAAACCTGCAGGTTGCATGCCCGACATGTTATTCTACTCCCAGTCATCCTTAACGTGACATACGATCCTTTTCAGGATCCAACTCAAAACACATCAATTCTCATGATGTAATTCTTTCGTTAAGTCTTCGATTTGCATAATCATCAACACTTGGTATAAAGTCACATATATATTATCCATATGCATATATACTTGTTTTTATGCTTATTTTAACTCCCAAGCCCCAACTTTCCAAGCCACTGCATGAATTCAATGCTTAAACCTTATTTTAGTGGGAATCACAAAAC
This sequence comes from Ottelia alismoides, assembly GCA_037367405.1. Taxonomy (NCBI): domain Eukaryota; kingdom Viridiplantae; phylum Streptophyta; class Magnoliopsida; order Alismatales; family Hydrocharitaceae; genus Ottelia; species Ottelia alismoides. The sequence goes on along the minus strand of JAZKJV010011160.1, from coordinate 678,725 downwards.
AACTTGTCATTTTTCTCAAAAAGTAGACAAAATTAGAGTTCTTCATAGCAAAGAGCATAAAATCAAAAATTTCAACGATCTCATATTAAACCCAACATCAAAAGGAAGGATTTCGTTACCTAATCAAGCTCTCTCTCGCGTATGCAATGCCTTATTATGTTTCGTTTTCAGAAAGGATGATTTAAGGCTCCTGAAACGATCGAATTTCATTTTCGTATCAAAACACTAAGAATGCGCCAAGAACACGAAGAACGAACAAAAAACACGAAGAACGCAAAAAACACACAAAGAACACGAAAACGACAAGAACATAATTTTCTTAAAAATTTGCAGAACTTTCCCTTATATAGGGTGATATTTCTAAGAAAATTTCGACAGAGTTTCCCCCTTATCTGAGATATATTTCTAGAAAAATTTCAGCAGAGTTTCCCCTTATATAGGGATATATTTCTAGAAAAATTTCGGCAGAGTTTCCCCTTATATCAGGACATATTTAAAAAAATGGAAAGAGTTTCCTCTATAAAATCAGCGAGAGGAAAACAAAAACGAACCTAAAAGAATCAAAACCTAACTCATGAAGCAAACTAAGAGAGGATAGTACCTTCCTCCTCCTCGTTCTCCCGGCAACGTTTCGCTAGTGCTCCTTCCTCGCCTCCTACTCCTCCGCCGGACCTTTCGACCCTAGCCCTTGAGGTGGTGGTAGTGGAAATCGTAGAGAATGAATGGTGGAGGTATTTATAAGTTCCGGAAAACCGCTAACCATGGTTATACAACCATGGTTTAGACCTTAACCTCGGTTAGCGGCACATGGTTTTGGCCCATGGTTTTGGTCAAAACTTATCTGAAACTTAGTTCTTAATCTAGAACATTCTAGCTCATCGAGAGAAATCCAACAGAATTTATTTCGTATGAATCAGACTTCGTTTGGAATTGTTATGATTTTCGGACGAAAGAGAAGTAAAGAGATTTAAGACATCATTAACTCATAATAACAGTCATTAAGATTAATTAAACATGAGTAAAGAAACTAATGATGGATAGAAAACCACTAATGACCATTAGCAAATACTAATCAATAGTTAGCAAAAGATAAGCCTAAGCCGCGAAAGTTAAATTGTGATTAGCGAAAGTTAATCACGATTCGCGTTAATTAAGTGTTATTAACGAATCTAGAATCCTTTAGAATGTTCTAACTTAAGCCATAAGTTTTGGATAAGTTTTGGCCAAAACCATGGACCAAACCATGGACCGCTAACTGCAGTTAAATATTAAACCATGATTTTCTAAACATGATTAGCGGTTTCTGGAGTCTATAAATACACCCCCTACCCATTCATTCTTTAAGATTTCCGCTATCACTACCCCAATGGCTAGGGTCGAGGGGTCATGAGGAGGAGTAGGAGGCGAGAAAGGAGCGCTAGCGAAGCACTGTTGGGAGAACGAGGAGGAGAAAGGTACGATCCTATCTTAGTTTGCTTCGTGAGTTAGGTTTTCGATTCTTTCAATTTCGTCCTTATTTTCCTCTTAATGATTTTATAGAGGAAATTCTTTTCATTTTCCTTTTAAAATATGTCCCGATATAAAGGAAAAATCTGCCTAAATTTTTCTAGAAATATGTCCTAGTATAAGAGGAAACTCTACCATAATTTTCTTAGAAATATCACCCTATATAAGGGGAAGTTCTGCCAAAATTTTAAGAAAATATATTCTTCGCGTTCTTTGTGTTCTTCGTATGTTCTTCGCGTTCTTCGTGTTCTTCGTTCGTTCTTCGTGTTCTTGACACGTTCTTAGTGTTTTTCATACAAAAATAAAATTCGATCGTTCCAGGAGCCTTAAATCATCCTTTCTGAAAATAAAACATAATAAAGCACTGCATACGCTAGAGAGAGCTCGATTAGGTAACAAAATCCTTCCTTTTGCTGTTGGGTTTTCATATAGGGATTTTTACCCGGTAGACCCTATAATCTTTGTCAATTACCTCTACGACCTTTGAAACATCGTAATTCCTCCCTCACCCCTGTAAACTTGCTCCGTCTTACCCCATGAACCCTATCATTAAATTGACACATCTAGAGTTAACTTCCTTGGGTCAAGAATGAGTTAATTTAACCAATTCATGATCGAACGGTTAGAATTAAACAAGAAGAAAAAAATATTCCACCCTCCCACTATGCAGGATCTGGATCGGAGAAAGTAGGTGGGCGGCGCTCGACCTAGACGGGCGGAGGTGCTCGTCCTGGGGGGGGCTTCCTGTTCACAGGGGAGGTGAAGGGTTGGGGTCGCCGGGCTAGGGGGGGTGCGGTGCTCGTCCTGGGGGGGGCTTCCGGTTCGTAGGGGAGGCGGAGGGCTGGGGTCGTCGGGCCAGGTGGGGGAGGGGGGGGATGTTCGCAGGCTTCAACCGATGGGGGGCTTGGGGCTTCAACCGGAGGCTTCGACTGAGGGCGGTGGGGCAGGGGGTCTTCGCAGGGGAGGCAAAAGGGTTGGGGGCTTTGAAGTTCGAGGGGAGGTGCTTCAACCGATGGGGAGGGTTTCGCAGTGGCGGCGGGCTGGGGGTCGCAGGGGAGAGGGGCTTCAATCGGCGGGCCGGGGGGCTGTTCGCAGGGGAGGCGCGGCCTTCGACCGAGGGCGACGAGGGGGGGGGGTAGGGGTAGCGATGGCGAGCATCGGGGTCGACCGGCGAGTGGGCTTCAACCGGTAGGGGGGCTTCGCTGGGGAGGCGACGGCAGGCTTCGAGGTGGGGGCTTCGATCGGACGGGATGAGCAGGGCGCGGGGTGGCATGGGAGGTAGGGAGAGTGGCATCTGTAGTAAATTTGACAACTAAAATGGGTATTATATAAAAGAAGAAAACAGAATTCGGTTGGTTCTAACGGTTAAATGGATGAGGGTTAACCACATGGTCTGTAGGGTAAAGGTTAACGAGTTTACGGTGGTGAGAGAGGAATTATGATATTTCAAACGTCGTAGAGGTAATTGACAAAGATTATAGGTCCTGCTGGGTAAAAATCCCTTTCATATAAGATCATTGAAATTTCTGATTTTATGTTCTTTAGTATGAAGAACCCTAATTTTGGTTATTTTTGAGAAAGTATGAAAAGTTGCTTTGTGATTTCCACTAAAATAAGGTTTACGACATTTCAAAGGTCGTAGAGGTAATTGACAAAGATTATAGATCCTACCGGGTAAAAATCCCTTTCATATAAGATCGTTGAATTTTCTGATTTTATGTTCTTTAGTATGAAAAATCCTAATTTTGGTTATTTTTGAGAAAGTATGAAAAGTTGCTTTGTGATTTCCACTAAAATAATGTTTAAGCATCGATTGATGCAGTGGCTTGGAAAGTTAGGGTTTGGGAGTTAAAATAAGCATAATTACGAGGATATATATATATGCATATGAATAATATATATATGTCTGTGTGTGTGTGAGTCTACACTAAGTGTTGATGATTATGCAAATCGAAGACTTAACGAAAAATTTACATCATGAGAATTGATGTGTGTTGAGTTGGATCCTGAAAAGGATCGTGAGTCACGTTAAGGATGACTGGGAGTAGCAAGAACTACAGGTCGGACATGCAACCTGTAGGTTTATCGGAAGGAACCCATCTTGGTGTTTCCCAACCTAGGTGGTACATGGTTGTCCTGTTATGATAAGTGCGCACGAAATTAATGATTTACAATGTGTGGTACCGAGAGCCAATATCTTCGGGTTGAATGACGGAAGATGTGGTCGTGTCATGTGTAGGCACGAGTGGTTCAATAGCGGTTGGGTCACGATAATGTGTATTTAAAACCGCTAGGTTATATGATTAAATGTTAGCATGAGGTTTAAGCAACCGAATCCTCGAGGATGGTGCGTTCCTTTGTTTGCCAGGTTGAGGACTTGAGACCCTGGTTAATAAAAGAAAAAGAAATTGTCAGGATAGTATTGGATGATTGGTTGAGGCAACGTGCGGCAACATACGCTTATCAAATCAACGTAATCTCCAATTCCAAAGTATCCACAACTTTGGAGTCCAAGAATGATAAGGTTCCCCTGGACTAATCCTTGATGTCGAATAGAACGGAACAAGACTTAAATTAATGAGAAGGAATATAACTTTTCATGACAATAAGTTTTGCAAAATTACACAATTTTGTTTGCTTTTCTCTTTACTTAGCATTTGCTAATTGTTATCCATGATTTATGGAAAACCCAACAGTGTCGGTGAGCCATCGCAAGGACTTTAGTAATCCAGCCAGCCACAGTAGCTTTACTTTGTAAGGTAGTTAGTAATCTTTTTGTGCATTTTCTTTTCTAACTGATGTACATTTAAATGGTTATAGTGGGACAATGTATTATGTGAACTTTATTTTGTGAATGGAAAAGTGTTAAAATACTTTCTTCTGAGTATTTTTATTTGTAGTCTGATTCTGAATGTTAGTTGTGATTGCTGAATAAATTATTGCTGAGTAAACATATACAGATATGGGAGGATCTGACGGCCTAGAATCGAGGTTTCTCCTTTTTCTCTAAAAAGATGTGAATTCCTCATAATATATCCGAAGTGAGTTGGTTAAAAACCCCAATCAAAAGTCTAGTCTAGAAGAGTGGAAGGGTAGGAGTCGATAAAATGTATCTCTAAAAAAGATGTACAATCAAACCTATTTGCCATAGTAGGGAAAAAAGTATAAAGTTATTGTTATATTTTCAGTGAATTAACAAGCATTTTTTTTATTTAGGTTTTAAATGGTTTTTGGAGCAGTTTCAAACGAAGCTATTGGTTATGTTTTCCTTTTATTAAAAAGTCCAAAAAGGAAAAAAAGCACATAAAGAAAAGATGATAAACGTGAAGATGTGATACTTATAGTGCTTCCTAATGCTATACATATGGGATAGAATACAAGTATTGAAAAGTTACACCGCATGCGATGTGATGCCAAGTATAAACTCTATGATGCAAGTCTCGTTTGTTTAACTTTATTTTTTATCTATGATTTTATAGGTTTTATAGTTTTTGAAACTTACACTTGCTATACGAGTATCAGTTACACTACTTTAAACAACCATAGAAGAAAACAAAAGTTGTGCATTGGCCATAATAAGACCTCACAACACAATCAAAATGAATAATTACATATACTGAATGGTATATACAAACAAATTCATCTAATTACAACTTCAGATATTTTCGTCTCCTCTTCTAAATCAACTCAAAGTGTATTCTCCATGAAAAAGAGGGCACCAATCTTCCGATCTGTAAGGGAGTCGTACATTTAAATGTGTGGTCTAGTAGATCAAGGCTACCTGCAAAAGGTTGGTCCATTAGAAGGAAGAGAAATATATCTGAAGTAAAAGAAATATCAAATGAAAAAAAGTTTTATATCAGGTGCTTCATATCCTTGTTACACTCTGAGACCGCTGAGGATACATTCCTGGTCGATCCTGATCGATTTGTCTAATGATGACCCTGATATCGACCGACACCTTGTCAGATCCATTACTCAGCGATCTCGCAAGAAGGTCTGCTTTCGACCTTCTTGACCTTTGTACATCCACTCCTCTTGTATATCCTTTCGTTTCATTCTTTATTTTCCCGTTTTATCGTTCACCCCTTTCCATGTGTCTATATGGTATATTTAGGATGTGCTTTATCCTAAGTATAGGGGGTGAATAATTTGTGTTGTTCATATTCATCTTGTTTATCACTCTTGTTGTTGCTTATACTTAGGGATACTCTACCATTGCTTAATTTTACTTAATTTAAGCTTGCTATCATAATGAAACTTGATTTCATCAATTTTCTAAGCTTGAATTTATGTAGTTCTCAAGGAAAATTTATCGAGAGTAAGATAAACAGAGCGATGATGGTGAGGAGATGTCGATATGAAGGCTATGATCCAAACTTCCTCTCACGGATATTGCTTAATCATACAAGAAAGATTCAAGTAAGCATGGAGTTTTTGGATGCTCTTATTTCATAAATGTAGTGTATATGTATGACTCTTAACGGAGATCATAGATCAATAATAATACTTAGGTTTAAAGCCGAGTATGTAATGGATGATTAGAAATAGAGGGGATATGAAGGTATTTATATGCAATTAAAATTGTATTCTAGTCATCTTTCCAATCATCGGAATGGATCAAATCAACGAACCAATTGTGCAAAATGATGACAATACATTGTTGTTAATAATAATGTGTCCTTGGAAACTAGGGCATCCTACCATCCACAATTTTTCTTTTCATACCGGTCATCTATGATTTTGTCCCATGTAAATTCAATGCATGCGTTTTATAATAAGGACTAGTGCCAATCTTGATTTATTATTCTTAATTATGATCAACCTATACCAATCATGTTCAGTTTTTCATATTTTTTTTAACAATCATAGTTATTGAATGTCTTACTAATCATGATTACTTAGTCACAATAAAGAATGTTAGTTACATAAAAAATTAATATAATATCACATTTCATTTTCAAAATTGATAATAATTCCTAATTATATATCAACACTAACCAAATAAAATAGTTGATTAATACATTTATTTACACAATGCAACACTTAAATTAAAGCTATAAACCGGTAATATTCTTTAAATTGTTAAGTTGCTTTCTTTAAAATGAGAAGACTTTAATGATATGGTGGTAGAAGTAGTGGCTCACACTTTAAAAGGACCAAGGTTTGAATCTCCTCCAACCTCCTCCCCTTTATTTAGTAAAAATGATTAACATGATTTTGTGTTTGAATTAATTCGATCAAGTTCTGCATAATACTTGAAAAATCAAAATCTCTCCGATATGTAATTTAACTTTGATTAAAGTTTTAAAAGTCCAAATCTGAATCATTTAATCATATATAATTTATATCACTTAAAAAAATTTATTTTGCAAAATTTTTGGTAAGGAGAATGCTAAAATAGCTCTTCAAGATACATTATGCACTCAAAGCCTTTTATTCTTCTTTACATATGTTATTTTAATACAAATATTTTAGGTTCTTAAAAAGGAAATATTAAAAAAAGTTCAACTGTAGGAAATGAATTTCTAATAGATCAAGTAATGCCATCAAGTTGGTAATAGTGGTGGTACTATTAAAACACCTACGAGATTCTTATAAAGGAAAAATAAAATTAAACGAGGATTTTGTTCATCTACATGTACTCGTCACATACATCATGCGTTTCTACGTTCTGAAGACCTATATCTAACTATTTAGAGTTAAGATAATATACATAATGCGAATATTTCTCTTGTTTTTTATTGGGATTTTATCACTTGTGCCCCTCCGAGATATCGCAATATCAGTTATGCCCCTATCTTTTTGATAATATCAGTTGTGCCCCTCAAAACTTGCTATTTTATCACTTGTGCCCCTCGGGTTAGTGATCGTCCATCTACAGTGCAAACGGACGTTAACTTTGAGGACATAAGCGGTATTAAGTTTAAAAAAAGGGTTATAGGGTCATTTTATACCCTCTTCCTCATCCTCTTCTTCTTCCTCCTCTTCCCCCATCCTCTTCCTCCTCCTCCAACCTCCTCCTCCTCCCTCTCCGCTCGAAACTCCTCCCTAGCTCTCACCTCCTCCCAGCTCCGCCCCGAGCCGCGCCTGCCCTCCCCCCATTCATCTTTCCGTCACATCACGACATCGACATGAACGAAACCCCTTCCCGTTTTCCTTCATCTCCATCACACGACCCGTAATTTCACTGCAATTGGGAAACGTTTACCTCCCAAGAAATCTCCCAATCAGATCTCATACCAATTTCGAAAGCATGTACCTCTCAAAACAAAACTAGGGCAAAAACGTGAACAGATTGCAACATAAATCCCCATCGAATTCAATCCAGTTGCTCGTGGCAGTCGTTCGCACGCACATATCGGAGGCTTCGATCGCCGCCGGGAGCTTCAAGGTGAGGGCTTTCCGCCTCCTCCGCGCCCTCCCCCTCCCGCCGCCGCGCCCGCCAGGGTTTCGGTGGAGGTTGTCCACCATGGCATCCTCCCAGCTCCGCGCCTGCCCTCCCCCGCGCCGCGCCTGCCCTCCCCCGCGCCGCGCCTGCCCTCCCCCGCGGCGCCCCTGCCCCGCGTCTGCCTCTCCCCGCCCTCCCCGCGCCGCCCCTGCTCCGCGCCTTCCCTCCCCCATGCCTGCCGCTCCCCTGCCTTCAGAGCACCGCTCTCCTCACCCATCAGCGTCGCCGCCGCCCCTGCCTCCTCCCTACGCCCCCTAGCCCCGCCGCCCCAGGTCGCCCCCCTGTCGGCCTCCCCCCACCCCCAGGTTGCCCCTAGACTCGCCGGCCTCCTTCCCGCTGCCCCAGGTCAGCCCCCAGGGCTTTCAGCATTTAGATAAATTTTCGTAATTGATTCATGAAAAGTCACCAAAAAAATCAATAAAATTCACCATTTGATCCGTAATGAGTGATATATCCGTGAAAATGCAAAAAATTTAAAGATTCGATGGATGCATGAAGGTGCAAATAAGAGAGAGAAATTATGAAGAGAGGAAGAAGAACAAATGGAGGAGGAAGAAGATGAAGAAGATGTGTGGACAATAATACCCCTCTTAACTGCACCAAGGTTTGAAAAAACCATGGTTAAGTCAACTCATTGACGGTCAATCTGACGGAAGGGCACAAGTGATGACGGAGCAAGTTTTGAGGGGCACAACTGATATTACCAAAAAGATAGGGGCATAACTGATATTGCGATATCTCGGAGGGTCACAAGTGATAAAATCCCTTTTTTATTTAATTCATGAATTAACCTTTTTCTCGTATTGAGTTCACGGTATCCATGTATATGTAGTCATATATGCATTAAGAAATAATGAATTTGATTTATCTCATCCAAAAATGAAGATTAAAGTTCGAGGGAAATGTTTTTTATTTGATTTCAAGAAAAAAAAAGACTATCTACTTCAATTATCACAAAATTTAAAGGCTCTCTTGGGAGGATCTCCAACATTTAATGTAATATCCGTTTTTTAAGGGGGCATTGTGCAAAAATAAAAAATTTAAACATAGGAAATAAATGGAGTGATATATAGGGTGTATTATATAATCATATAAAAAAATCGAGAATGAGTATAAGACGATTTTATATAATATATATATACCCCAAAGGTCTTTATAAAAAAAGGAAATAATGAAAATGACAAAATAAACAAATAATAGATATATCAAGTATATAATAACGTAACGTTAGTTATCAAAAAAATATAATAAAACAAAAGATAAGAGTTGCAACGGATTAGGATTAACGTGTGGTTTGACCGAGTTCAAGATGATAAACGGTATTTGTTAATTTTTTCCTAATTACGGCCATTATCTCCATTATCTCATTATATTATGTACAACATTCATGTCTTTTTAACCCTCATCTCATTGCGGGCTCCTACTCTTCACGGCATAACCTATCCTCATCATTCTTTACTTTGCTCCTCACCATCCAATTCCCTCTGTCGAGGACGCTTGTGTTTCTTTGCAAAGTTCGACGATTCAAGCCGCTGAAGATTTGTTTTCGATAAGGGGCAACGTTAGAAACATTTATCCTGGTAAATTCTCTCTCTCTCTCTCTCTCTCTCTTAATCTACCGGTTAGAGTCGACGTTGGCGTGATAACTTCTAATTACTTTACACAATTACAAGATGTCGTGCTATGAATTATTTGAAACTTCGAATTATCTATGTACTCGTGTTTTTTTTCCTCCATTGTGATTTCTTCGGTGAGCATGTATGCATGTCCTACTTTAAAAAAATCGAATTATACATCTCTTTGTATCTTTCCCTGGCCGTATATCAAGAAACCAAAAGTTTATATTTTTTAAGCTTCTAGAAACAAAAATATTTATGATTAGGAATTATAGAATTTACATTAGATGTTCTTTCTTTTCAAACTCCTATTACAGGAGGGTGATATCCTATTAAGTAAGTTTAATATATATATATATATGTGTGTGTATATATTAAATAATGACAATTTTGGATCCTACTCTTATATCTATAAGAATGCAAAATAAAGACTTATTGAATAGTAGCATTTGAGAAGATTCGAGTGTATGATCATTAATGATATTTTGGATAAAACTCAAATGATCAAAACATATTATGCCCTAAAAAAACTTTGACGATTTGGTATTGGTTAGGTGATGAATCCACATTTCATCATCTTTATTCTATCATTTTGGCACCAAAAACTCTAGCAAATGCCTGTAAATAGCATTAAAATCATCATCTTAGCATTCATGCATGTGCATTATATTAGTGTATAAAATACTGTAATTAAAGCCAAAATTATAGAATAAATAAAGAAAAGAAAAAGAATAAAATATTGTAAATATTTTATGACCCGAAACCCCGAGACCTAGGCATCTTGATGAATAGGTCGACAAGGAATAAAGTAGGGGGAGATAAGGTCAGAAATACAGATAATATACCCATACATTCTATTCATTCTTTATTCATTTTGGGACCTATTTTTGGTTCTACTTTTTATACATCAAATAAAGAAACTTTGTACACGAAAGTTGTAGATAATTTCATATAGAAAAATACAAAATTTATTTCACTGAAAAATAATGTACAGATAAAAAGTTATGGTCTGAATAAAAATCCAAAATGCCAACCTCCCACGTCCTCCATGAGTGTTGTCATGAACCTAATGCTAGAGCACATCAATTTGATGAAGGAAAATCTTGACACTTTGAGAGAATATCTGACTAGTGCTCTTTTCATCGAGGATACAGTTTTGCTTGTGAAGAATCATGGGAGCTTGCAATCGCCAAAAATACAAAAAATGAGAAAAATTTAAAAATCCAAAAAGATTTCGGGAGACACTTGGTTGATCAAGATTTTGAGGAGAGAGTCTACTTGCCAGAACCCTTGACCACACACCCATTCACATCCAGTCCTACCTTTGACCCCGAGGATCGTGCATTTTCATTAAAAATCCAAAAAAGTGATAACCAATAAAATTGGGACTGCTAATATTACTTGACCCTAAAACCGATCAAAAAGAAAAACATTGTCTTGGGACGAGTAATCCCCTCATTGTCTTCGTTTTACATTGCTCGCGCACACACTAAGGTTAGTGCCCAAATCCTATTTTCAAGCCCCCTAAGTGTTTGTGCAACTTCTTGACTTTTTCACCTAAACTCTAAAACAAACAAGATAAAAAGACCGCATTTGTGGTCTTCACTGAGTTGAGTAGGTGAATTGAGGGTTTGGTTGTTTCATTTTTGCTTGTGATTGTTTTGTGTGCATTCTATATCATCTCTGCGCATCTGCGCCTTTCTCCACACATCTATTGACTTGACCGTTGTGCTCTCTCGATCATTTCTCTTTTTTCGAGATGGATCCCTGGAGTGATTTTTATCCGAATTTTGCGGATTCCTCGTACCCTCCAGCCGGTCCATGATAAACTCAAAAATCGATGGGTCTTGTGTTCCACACAAGGCGGGAACACAGTCGAAGTGTCGACCAATCAAAATCCGCGTTTAATCAACAATTAACCCACACTAAAGATCAACAAATTAGAACTAATGTGGAGTTAAAATTTATTTTTAACTCTGCACAAATGGTGTATAGTGACAAGTATGCAGAGAGTTCGAACACAGGGAGCAAGCAGGGTAATTCAAGCAGATGTAAGCACAAGTGTGTGTGTGTGTGTAAAGTGTCTACACTAAGCAAGCAAGCAACTACAATTTTTGTGGGTTTTTAATTTTTAATTTTTTTTATTTGTTTTGTATTTTGATTTTCAATTTTCTGATTTTTATAATTTTATATTTTATATTTTTCTTTTTCTTTTTCAATATTGGAATTTGAAGACAATGGGATAGAAGACAAGATAGAATATTTATAAAGCTAAGTAAAAATTACCAAAAATTCAGAAACAAATTATTTTTAGTCTTTTTAGGGTTTTTCACTGTTTTTTTGATTTTTGGAAAATTTTCAAGGTGTTTTTGGTATTTTTAAATACTGAAATAAAGCAAAACAGTGCAAATAAGGCTGGCTGTGAATAAAATGAGATTTAAAAATAGCAACCAGTAGCTCAAAATTTTCACACTATTTTTCAAATAAAAAGGACAAAATAAGGAACAAACAGAAACTGAGTTTTTGATTTTTGGAGTTTTCTACTATTTTATATATTTTTTTGAAGTTTTTGAGTGTTTTTAAATTTTTAGTGTTTTTCTTTTGAACTTTTTAATGATTTTTAGACTGACACTAAAATAGGATAAAATAGACACTAGGTGATTTTTTTGGAATTTTTGGAGGAGTTTTAATATTTTTTTGGTATTTTCTAAACTAGACAGTGCGCAAATAGCAAGTTTTTGATTTTTAATAAATATGAAGGTAAGATAACATCAAAAACTAAATATGTGGCGTGAAAGTACACATGTCCAGGAGCTTAAGTTCAAAATTTGAGAAATTTTGGAGTTAAAATGATAGATCAAATAATTAGAACAAACATCCAAACATTAAACAGTCCTGGCGGGGGTATATATGCAATATAGCAAACATCCAGGGGCATACACGCAATTTTTTCACAAAAGTTTACACTGAAACTTGCATTTCAAGGATTAAAAACAATTAACTAAACCCGCAAGGGTATCTGGGCAATTTACCCACCAGGGTGCGTGACTTGCACGCGCCTGGAAGGGGTATTTTTGCAATATTACAAAGTTCCAAGGGGTTCAATGCAGTTTCTCCAAAATATTACAACTTAAAGCAAACATTCATAGACTTAAGTGAAATAAACAAACCCCAGGGGGGTCCCTGCAAAATACCCAGCCCCCTCACGCGCACGGACACGTGAGATGACGTGGATTGGACCTAGGTGCAAATAAGAAAACTACGGGGTTCTAAGTGCAATTATTACAGAAATATTTAAACTACAGCTTAAAGTTTATGGACTGAAATGAAATACAAAATTTGGCGAGGGGAAAGTGCAAAATACCCACGCCTTATCTCCTCGTGCGCGATCGAACGGCGGAGGGCCGCTCACTCATCCACGCGGCGCGCGCACAACGCACGATGACGGTTCGGCGCTGGTCGGCTGGGATTAGATCGCTCGAGGACGATCTGACGGTTGAGGCGTGACACGATCCAACGGCGGAGATCAGAACTGGGGTCGTTGCTCAATCGAACGGTGGAGGAGCGAGGTGGAAGAACAGGGAAGAACGCCGGCGAGGCGAACTTCCCCGAGCTCGATCTCGCGTCTCCGGCGGTGAATGGGCTCCAAAATTGAGCTATGGACTCCTGGGAGGTCGAGGAAGATGCTGGGGGTCTCAGGTACGTCGGAGGCGCTTTGGAGTGCTGGCACGGAGGCGGCGGAGCTCGAAGCTCCAGGTAGCTCCGACGAACCTCGCAAAATGTCCCCCAGTGACTTTGACTGCGCGTTGACCTGCAAAAAGAGGTGAAAGGGTCCAGGGCAAACTGCCTGGACCCCGCGGAGGCGAAATGGAGGTCGGAGGTGGTCTGTGGACGGCGAAGAGATGTCGGCCGGAGGTGCGCTCCGGCGATGATCGATGGAAGGTCGATTCGATCGATGGAATTCGGATTTTTTTAGGGATTTTTGATACTGAAGCTAAGGGGAATAAATGACATAAAAAGGAAAGAAAATAATGGATGCCTCGAAGGTGGACTACCTGAGGAAGAAGAACCTCGACGTCGGTGGTCGGCGGAGGTGGCGGAGCCGCTACAGAGCCCCCTCGACTCGCCTGAAGGTGTGGATGCGGAGCTGTCACCTCCGGCTACACGAAGAGCGCTACAGGGAGGAGGATTAAAGGCTAAGGAGGGTTCAAACTTGGGCTCGAAGGCGGCGGGTGGTTTTAGTAGGAGGCGATGGCGTCTTCTTCAAGCGAGCTCCACGCGCGCATCATGAAGATATGGCTGGATCCGAAGAGATGGCGTGGGAGAGTGGAGATCAGGGATGAACTTCCGAGAAGGAATCAAGGTGTGAGGACGAGCGGATCGAGCGCAAGAATTTCTTGAAAATGGGGCAAAATCGCGGGCGTCAGAGGTGGCAGGCTTTGGTCGGGGGAGTTGACCGGGGTCAACTCTAGACCGCGCCTGATTGGTCCACGTGGGCCAATCAGGAAATTCAGAGTAGAAATTATTTGAAAAAACAAAATAAAATAGTAAATGAATTTATTGATTTTAGATTATAAAATAAAAAATGTTTATTATTTTATGAAGAATTTTTCTGTGATTTTTATTTGTTTTTATGAGACGTATTTTTACAAGTTTGCATTTATGCCCTTTATAGTATATATATCTATATATTTAAGTATTTTATTTTTATTTTGTGTATTTTATCTTTATTATTTTTATTTATCATTTTTCTAAAACATAAAATACTTTTATGTACATAAATACCTTTTTATTTTATTTTTCTGAATTATTTTGTACACTTAATAAAATGAAAGTATTATTTGTGTATGTATGTATACCTGTACTATACCTATGTATTATAATATATACAAGTATTTTTCTTTGAGTTTTATTTATGTTTTTATTCTGATTTTAATGTACATAATTATTATAAATAATATTTACAACCTTTTAAAAATATGAAATCGGATAAATAATGAATAAGGAATAAAGTGAATATTTTAATCTGTACACTTATACAATGAGGGTCCAAAACCCAATTTTCAAACCGTAGCTCCGCCAAATGCGAAACCACCACCATTGGATAGATTATTTTATTCTATATACAATTAAAGGTGAGTAGGCTGCATTTGGAGTTTTTATTTGTGAGATACAGGTCTGGGAAATTGGCATTCTGGATTTTTATTCAGACCATAACTTTTTATCTGTACATCATTTTTCTGTGAAATCAATTTTGTATTTTTCTTTATTTTATTATCTACAACTTTCATGTACAAAATTTCTTTATTTGAAGTGTAAAAAGTGGAACCAAAAATAGGTCCCAAAATGAATAAAGAATGCATAAAAGGTATAGGTATTTTATCTGTGTTTTGGCCCTTATCTCCCCCTACTTTATTCCTTGTCGACCTATTCATCAAGATGCCTAGGTCTCGGGGTTTCGGGTCATAAAATATTTACAATATTTTATTCTTTTTATTTTCTTTATTTATTCTATAATTGTGGCCTTAATTACAGTAATTTATACACTGTTTAGATGCACATGCATGAATGCTAAGATGATGATTTTAATGCTATTTACAGGCATTTGCTAGGGTTTTTGGTGCCAAAATGATAGAATAAAGATGATGAAATGTGGATTCATCATCCCCCTATACTTTACCTTTGCTAGTCCCTAGCAAACACTTATGCAATAAGTGCAAAAAGAAAAGAAAGAAAAGAAAAAGAAGAAAATTGGATAAAGTTTAATTATCAAACTTGTCTTCACAAAATCAAAGTTTGGAGCTTAAGTCGGACCTTTGGAATTTTAGTGCGGTCGGAACCTTAATGAGAACCAAGTTCGAAATCCAACAGTCCTTGAGAATCCCAAAACTCTGTCCAAGTCTCCTCAATAGCCAGGTCAGAAATACTTCAACTCATACGCAAACTCTTATGACTATGAATCTGACTCGTACAGTGTAAGTGATATGTAGCTCCCCACCTCAGAAGTGACAAAGAAACAACCTCCCCCAACCTGGTAACTCTAATGCCTTGGTCTAGCAACTCTTTCCTCGAGAAGCGGGGTATTCCCTTCTAAGTTCAAGTGCAACCGGCTCAAGAAGAGGGGGAAGAAGTATAGACTTTTGGGAGCTCAACCAGTGTAGCTAAGTCTCCCGCTGCAAACTTCATGAGATGTAACGTGGATACCATAAGCTTTTGCTTTATTGGACTATATACACTCCGGTGGGGTTATTAAATTTTCAATCCGACCCACCACTTTTTTTGGAGTTCTTTTTTTTTCTCTTTTCTTTTTTCTTTTTTTTTCGATTGCATCTGTACAACATATCTACAAGGTGCAGCATATATACAAGAAATTTTCCTCTTGAGCCAGTAGACTATCCCTCTTTTGAAGCTTTATTGCAACCCACAGCTTCTGTCTTTAGCCTTCATCACCACTAGACCAAGTTGAGGTGCACTTCCTTCACTATAAGAAGAAGAGAGGTTCCGCCTAGAAGTACTACCCACATTTTTACAAAGGTTGAAAACATGTAACACAATATTTTCACCTGATTTATTAATCAGTAAATACAAAAAGAATTTTGAGGAATACCCACATCTTTTTATTAAGGATTTTTAATGAATTTTAAAGAATTATTAGCCATATTATTACGAAAATACGAAAGTACGAGTTATGGCTAAAGTATATACACAGTATATACGACCCCCCTATACTTAGCGTGAGCTATGTCCTCATAGATCAGAGAGAAAAGAGAAGACATAACTCGTACTAAGTATAGGCAAGTCGAAAGAATGAATGAATCAATGAATGAGAAGTTGACCGTCCCCCCTATACTTAGGATCAAATAATCCTAAGTATAGCAGACTGTACACAAAGCAGGGAGGGTCAAGGGTGGGAATGAACAGATCGTACTCAGGTTGTCTCCCCCTATACTTAGGGTAAGATATCCCTAAGTATAGACAAGAAGAGGAGACAATGGAGAGGATCAAAGAATATAGAAACTCAGGGTGCACACCCCCCGATACTTAGGACAAAGTACGTCCTAAGTATGGGGAACTGTCTACAAGGGCGGCACCTTTTTCATAGATAAAGAAGATAGAGATGGAAAAGAAGAAAAGAAGAAAAGAAGAAAATGACTCAACAGATGAAAGTGATATGAACAGATGGACCTGTACAACGGTAGATGGAGTTGATCACCATGTATAAGATGTAGATGATGAGAGTTAAAGAACACATCTCATACCAGAAGAATGGGGGCAACGTCAATGGTCGGCGGATCATGATCTCGATATAGCTTCAGGCGTTGACCATTGACGCGGAAGGTGGACGAAGATGACGGTTCGGATATATCAATGCTGCCATTGTCATGTACCTTCCTAACCACATACGGACCTTTCCACTTGCTCTGCAATTTCCCTGGGAATAATTTCAGCCTGGAATCAAACAACCATACTCTCTGATCTGGCTCAAACTGTTTATGGCTGATATGCGAATCGTGCCATGTCTTCACTTTTTCTTTGTACTGTAGGCTGTTGGAAAAAGCTGTATCTCTCAATTCCTCCAGGGCTGCCAATTCTGCTCTTCTTTGGTCTCCTATACTCTCGGGATCCAAAAGTAACTCAGTTACTGCCCAAAAAGATTTGTGCTTGATTTCCACTGGCAAATGGCACGGCTTGCCATAGACGAGACGAAAGGGAGATGTCCCTAATGGATTTTTGAAAGAGGTCCGGTAGGCCCACAAGACCGAGTCCAAAAGCTGTGACCAATCCTTTCGGTCTGGGCGGACAACTTTCTGCAAGATAGTCTTTATCTCCCGATTCGATACTTCGGCAAGACCATTAGTCTGAGGGTGATAAGGAGTGGCAACCCGATGGTCAATGCCGAACTCGTCAGCAAGGGCCCTAACCTTGTCATTGATGAAATGAGACCCCCCATCAGAAATCAAAACTCTAGGTACCCCGAACCGTGAAATGATATTTTTCCTCAAGAATTTGCACACGGTTTTCGCATCTGCGGCTCGGGCGGGAATGGCCTCAACCCATCGACTGACATAATCCACAGCGAGCAAAATATGCTCGAATCCCTGACTCTTAGGAAATGGGCCCATGAAATCAATCCCCCATGCATCAAAAACCTCACAGAAGTGAATGGGTTGCATGGGCATCATGTCTCTCTGTCCGCAGGTTCCCATTTTCTGACAGTCAGTACATCCCTTCACGAACTCATCAGAATCCTTGAAGAGAGTAGGCCACCATAGGCCGGATTAAAGCACCTTTTGTGCTGTTCTTTTTCCAGAATGATGTCCTCCTGCCTCAAGCTTGTGGCAGTATGTGAGGACGCTATGCTGCTCTTCTTGAGGAATGCACCTCCTCCAGATACTATCCCCTCCTTCATGATAAAGGACGGGATCCTCCCAATGGTAAAACTAGGCCTTAGCTAGGAAGGTCTCAAGTTTCTGCCTGGGCCAACCCTGAGGGACTGTCTTGGCAACAAGATAGTTTACAAAGTCGGCATACCACGGGAGTGAGGTGACAGCCAAGATCGCCTCATCTGGAAACGTCTCTGTAATAGGTGCGCTGGGCTCAGATTCCTCAAGATTCTCCAATCTGGAGAGATGATCCGCCACCACATTCTTGACTCCAGGCTTATCCTTAATCTCAATATCAAATTCCTGGAGTAGAAGGATCCATCTGGTCAGACGTGCTTTGGCATCCTTCTTGGCCATTAAGTACTTGATGGCGGTATGGTCGGTGTAAATGGTCACTCTAGATCCGAGAATATAAGATCTGTACTTATCCAAAGCAAAGACTACGGCCAGCATTTCTTTCTCAGTCACAGTGTAATTCCTTTGAGCGGCATCTAAGGTCCGATTGGCGTAGTGAATGGCAAACGGTAATCCATCCCTCCTCTGTCCAAGCACAGCCCCAACGGCAAAATCTGAAGCATCCGTCATGATCTCGAATGGAAGAGACCAATTGGGTGGATGAAGGACAGGAGCTGAAACAACCATACTCTTGAGAGTTTCAAATGATTCAAGACACTTATCATTAACAATAAACTCGGTGTCTTTGGTCAGCAAGTCAGTGAGCGGTCGGGCAATTCGACTGAAGTCCTGAATGAACCGTCGGTAGAAACCGACATGCCCCAGAAAAGACCGTAACTGACGAAGATTGGTCGGCGGATTGAGTTTTCTGATGATATCCACCTTGGCAGGATCGACCTCCATGCCCCTGTTGGAGACGATGTGCCCAAGGACCGTCCCTTGAGTCATCATGAAATGACTCTTCTCCCAGGATAAGACAAGATTGACCTCTATGCAGCGTTTCAGCACACGATCTAGGCAGTCAAGACAAGTATCAAACCCGTCGCCATAGACCGAGAAGTCATCCATGAAGACCTCTAAACAGTCACCCACCATGTCCGAGAAGATGGACAACATGCACCTTTGGAATGTCGCCGGAGCGTTACATAGACCAAAGGGCATCCGTCTGAAAGCATATGTCCCAAACGGACAGGTGAATGTCGTTTTCTCCTGGTCTTCGGGCGCAATGGCCACTTGATTATATCCAGAGTACCCATCAAGAAAACAATAATGGCTCTTCCCGGCTAGCCGTTCGATAATCTGATCAAGAAAGGGCAGTGGGAAGTGATCCTTCTTGGTGGCCTCATTCAATCGTCTGTAGTCCACACAGACCCTCCAAGAAGTTGGTACTCTGGTAGCGATCTCCTCTCCAGACTCATTGACAACTGTAGTGACACCCGTCTTCTTGGGTACCACATGTAACGGACTTACCCATTTAGAGTCGGAGATGGGATAGATGAAATCAGCGCTCCACCACATCGAAATTTCTTTCATGACGACCTCTCGAAGATTCGGGTTCAGCCGTCGCTGGAACTCACGCGATGGCTTAGCGTCATCCTCAAGATAGATGTGGTGGGAGCACAGCTTCGGGCTCAGCCCCTTGAGATCAGCTATATTCCAACCGATTGCCTTGCGGTTTCTTTCAAGAACCTCCATCAGACGAGATTCTTGTTCTCCAGTCAAATCTGCTGAGATAATGACTGGGTGCATATCTGGCTCACCCGCAAGGAATCTATACTTCATTGATTGCGGTAGAGGTTTCCGTTCAGGACAACTGGGAGGTGGCAGATCTGGCTTCTGATATGTCTGGGTGAATGCGACCATGTCTGCATGAGAGAACTCTCGCTCTGCATGAATTTCTGACGAAAGGCGACTGACTGAATTATCAATAAACTGTACGGGCACGCACTTTGTCACGGTTGTTGGCTCAGAATGAATCAGACAAGACAACGGATCATCGAAATAGGCCCATTCAATATCTGAATACGAGGGATCAGAAGCAGAAGAACAAGAATTGAAATCATCGGCACCACTCGTCACCACACTGTCAGCCTCAGGTGTATCCGTATCCAGGAATGTGCTCTCCCGGCTCTCGATTGCCATGAGCTTGCGATACAATGATTCGGTAGGCAAGGCGAGAGTCGGTGCCACAGGGTCTTTCCAGTTAGATTCATCGTCAGTCATCTCGAAATCACGAACCTGGTGGACGTCTAGCTCTTCCTCTGTCATCTGCGCGGCTTCACTAGATTGCTCGGAGCATTCTAACTCTCTGGCTCTGGTTTCCTCGATCGTCTCTATTTGTATGGTCTCGCCCTCTACGCAAAAGCATACCTTCCCACAATCATGGTCGGTCACCGCCTTGGCTGTGGCCAAGAATGGGTGTCCTAATATGATGGGGGCATCAGTTACCGACTCAGGGATCTCCATGTCCAACACAACAAAGTCCACGGGGAATTTCAAGCCCTGAATGGTAACGACCACGTCCTTTAATAACCCCTTCGGCCTCTTAATCGACCTATCAGCAAACTGAAGGACCGTTCTGCTTCGAAGAAGAGGGCCAAACTTGAACTGCTTGAGTAAGGCTGCCGGAAGGAGGTTAATTGAGGAGCCGCTGTCTAATAGAGTGCGATCAAATTGTTGCTCTTGAATCTCGCATCTGACATAGGGAGCTCCTGCGTCTGGTCGCTTGGCTGGCAGCTTGTTCTGAATGGTGCAGCAAGTATCATGAGTGAGCATATGGATTTGGTCTCTGCGCTTCCGCTTTCTTCTGACAGTGGTTGTCTCTTTCAAATTCTTTTTGAAGAAAGGGATATGCTCAAACGCTTCTCGTAGAGTTAGCTGAATGTGAAATCTGTCAATCATCTGATTGCCGAACTCTACCTCCTGGTTCTTTTTAGGATTTTCTTTTTTATTCCCCTTCACCCGGCGGAGTGCCTCAGGGAAGGGGATTGTAGGGGCCTCCTCAGATGGAGGACTAGGAAACGGTCCCTGTGCCTGTGAAGGTGGAGAATCCACACAAATATCATCATGCAACACATATGGGTCTGCAATTCGAACAGGAACCTTTCCTTTATTCATATTTTTGTTCTTTTTGTTACCACATTCCATAGATACAAAATGTGGTAACATCACAGTGGGAGGCTCAACAAAAGTAGAGGTGGTGCCCTCAGTACCACCACCGGCACCTGTCTCTGCGGCTTCAGCACCGCTCTCTGGTTGTGCATCAAAAATGGTGGCATCAGCACCACCGTCTTCAACAACATCATTAGCGGCATCAGCACCGCTCCTGTGCTCCTCTGGCGCTCCTGATTCTGCCTCTAGTTGTCGCTCAGAAGAGGCGCCGCCGGCTGGCATCCTACCGCTCCTAGTAGTGACAAAATCAGCATCATGATAGGAATAAGATATGTCACTCAAACAATCACTAGGAGAGGTATCCTCTGTAAACTCTACCTGCTCAGACTTCCTTTTCAGATTGTTAGGGTTAGGTTCAATCTTAGCGGGTATGGCGGCCTTGCCTTTCATGATCTCCCGCATCTCCTGCCGGAATTCATCCATTTCTTGCCTGAAAGATGCTCGCTGTTCAGATAGCAAGCGGGCAAGATCATCGAGTGCTGGGTTCTCAAAGGCTGGACCCTGAGAACCGGATGGTTGTCCCTGCTGGAAATGGGGCTGCTGCTGCTGTTGCTGATGATACTGGGGAGAAGGCTGGTGATAAGACTGCTGAGGCTGCTGTCGCTGCCTCCACTGTTGTCCCTGATAGGAGGGACGAGGACCATTCTGGTATTGCTGATAATGGGCATATTGGGGCTGCTGGTTGTGCTGTTGTGTCTGCTGGCTGCTCTGCTGTCCATGGGTAGGAGGATGCTGCTGGGACGAGGATCCACCATTCCCCCAACGGAATCCGGGGTGATCCCTACGAATTGCGGGCTGAGGGTATCGGTCATACCAAATCCCATTGACTTCCATCAATGGCTCCTGCTCAAAGGAGGGTGGAGGAAGAACTGCCAGTGGCTGCTCCGGCTGATAGACCACCATCTGCGTGTCGGAAGATGGCGGTTGTTCTGGGTGGTACTGCAACAACGGAACCGGCTCTGCCTGGATGTGATTCACCTGTCGGTACAAGATAGAGCCCTGGTTGGGATTGCTGCTGCTGGAGGCAACCTGTGACCTAGGAGGTTGTTGGGCATGAGATTGGGCCTCCTGAATGCATAGCATTTGGGTTTTTAGGTCACTCATAACTTTGGCAATTTGGTCCATCTGGGCCATGCCTTGATTCTGTTTTTTCTCAAGGATCTCCATGCGATCCAGCTTCTCACTAATGATGCCCATGTCGGCTGCGGCTGATTCAGCTTGGGCTGCGGCAACTGACACTGTGTTGGGACCGGAATCGATGTGTGCGATCCTCTGGAATGATCCTGCCCCTTGCGGTGGCTTTTGTTGGGTGTAGACACGGGCCTGAGTCATCACCGTAGAATTTTCTGCCATGCCTTCGTAGATGGCCCAGACATCATCTTCACCCTTAGAAAAATAGGATCCACCACAAGAGGCGTTGACAAGCCCCTGCAGCTCCGGTGTCAGCCCGCAGAAGAAACTCTGCACCAGGTTGGGCTTGGAGATGTCGTGATGTGGACACCGGTCAATGAGCTCTCTGAATCGATCCCAGGCTTCGTGGAATTGTTCGTTTGGGATCATGACGAAGTTGCTGATCATTGCTCTAGCTGCGTTGGTCCGGCCGAGAGGATAGTACTTCTTCAGGAATGCGGTCCGGAGATCTGCCCATGTGTCGACGAAACGCCCAAGATGTTTGAGCCAATAGGCGGCTCTGTCAACCAAAGAGAATGGAAAGGCGATCATCTTGATTGTGTCCTCGGTTATCAACCGATCATGGATGGTGCTGCATATCATCTCAAATTCTTGGAGGTGGAGGTGCGGCTCTTCGGTCGGCAACCCATGGAATTTGGGTAGCAGTTGGATAGTGTGGGGCCGAAGCTCGAAATCTCCGTGGATGGGCGGGAGTCGAATCCATCGGTGAGTGAGGGATGCAGCTGGGTTGTGCAATTCCCTCATGATAGTCTGTGGCGGTCTCTCGCCGTCTGGATCGCCTCCTCCTGTATCTGGTCCTCCTCCTCCTCCACCTTCTCCGCCAGCACGATTCTCTCTCATCTGAGCAATTTCCCTCATAAGGTCACCCATGAATGTGCCCTGGTCACGGATCTGTTGCTGCATAGTCTCCAGGGATGCTAACAAGGAATTATTGATGGCTGCTTGATCAAATAGAAACGGAGGGTGCTCATGATCGTCTTCATGCTCGCCTCTGTCTGCCATGGCTGGATTTTCTGAAAAAGCAAAAGAGGCCATCTCAGGTGCTGTCGAATGAGCGGAACACTGTGATGCACTGTATTCAGACACTCTTGGACTGATGGAAGAAGAATGAGAAGGGTGGTCGAGGGGGAACAGGGTGGATGTAAACTCAGGCTCGGAGAGCGGACTCTCCGAGGTATTCCTAGATGAATAAGGAGGAGTGCGGGATAGCGGTGCCGACAAGGTCGGCCTAAGAGATCTCCGTCCCATCATCTTGATTTAGAGAAAGGCGGATGAGATCTGGAATGCAAACAGGATGATAAATCAAAACCCCAGTTTCACCTACTCAACACTTGAGCTGATGACCGTGAGAGTTCGGTCTGTTATCTTGTCAATTTTTATTAGGTGATCAGTCAATCTATCAGAGCGTTAGAGCGAGCTGTTAGGTATCCTACTTTCCTAGCCGACTGTCCCAATCCACGTCAGATCTTTCCCAGCCAGTATGAATTGCAGATCGTAACCCGGTTGCTCCCGCTAATTCAATCTGTTAAGGATATCGCGGTCCGCTTTACCGGTTACCGGAGAGACCCTCACTGGAGAACGACTAACCACGACCAGTAGTCAACTAAAATTTCAGATGTGGCTCTATCCTAGTGTCGAGGCACTCTCTCGCAGCAGAGAAATCAAACAAGGAGGGGATTACTCTCCCAAAACAAAATTTTTGGTGGGATGAGTTTTAAGGTCGAGTTTGCATTAGCAGTCCCAATTTTTATTTTTTTTACTTTTTTAGGTGTTTTTCTGAGCAAACATCGTCTAACGAATTTTCCAATTTCCTTGTTATTAAAATTCAATAAAACTGGGGGAGGAAAGCGGAAAAGCCGATGCGCGGTCAAAACCTATGATGCATGCAGGGATAGAAATGCGTACCTTGTCGCCAGCACTCTACATGCAAAGTGATCCGCGCATAATTTAAAGACAATAATTTAAACTACCTATATGCATGCACGAGGAAATCGTCCTAAGATGAGCAACTTCTATTAACGTGAAGAACAAGTAGCTATGACAAAGAAAAGAGTCCGGAGTCCGGTCTTGGCTCACCCCTCCTCTTCTCGACACACTCGAGTTCAGGAGTAGCGCTTAACAGGGTGGGCTCACGGCACGTGGCCTCTGGTCCAAGTCAAATAGCTTTTTCAAGTGAATTTTAGCCAAGTCCAATTACGTTCTATAGGTGCAGGCAAGATATTAGGGATTGGGCCTTAGCTTCTTAATTCGTCACAGTCAACAAAAATTCCTATGTCTAGGGGCTAAATCCTCGTGAAACAAATAGAAATGAAGGCGAGAAAACCGCGAAAACACAAAAACCGCGGTGAGCCCCCAAGTGAACAAACACTTGGAAGTTAGGCCCGGTAGTGTCCAAGTCCGAATGTACCTGTATTATTACAATTTATGAAAGTCACTCTCTCACAGAAATAAAATGCAAGCTAACTAATCACTCTCTCTCACTCCTCCTGCTCTCTCCTGCCGGCTTGGCCCAAGAAGGCCGGTTCCGCTTCCCAAGGATGCTCCGGATCACCTAAGCAATCCGCCTCGCTCCGCGGACCCTCGCAAGAAGACAAGAAAAGAGACGGTCAGAAAGCTCAACAAGATATATCAAAAATGTAAGAGATGGAAAATGATGCTATGGTAAACAATCACACAATCAAACAATATGTGAACTACTCGCTGTTGCTCCCCGGCAACGGCGCCATTTGATAAACTCAAAAATCGATGGGTCTTGTGTTCCACACAAGGCGGGAACACAGTCGAAGTGTCGACCAATCAAAATCCGCGTTTAATCAACAATTAACCCACACTAAAGATCAACAAATTAGAACTAATGTGGAGTTAAAATTTATTTTTAACTCTGCACAAATGGTGTATAGTGACAAGTATGCAGAGAGTTCGAACACAGGGAGCAAGCAGGGTAATTCAAGCAGATGTAAGCACAAGTGTGTGTGTGTAAAGTGTCTACACTAAGCAAGCAAGCAACTACAATTTTTGTGGGTTTTTAATTTTTAAATTTTTTTTATTTGTTTTGTATTTTGATTTTCAATTTTCTGATTTTTATAATTTTATATTTTATATTTTTCTTTTTCTTTTTCAATATTGGAATTTGAAGACAATGGGATAGAAGACAAGATAGAATATTTATAAAGCTAAGTAAAAATTACCAAAAATTCAGAAACAAATTGTTTTTAGTCTTTTTAGGGTTTTTCACTGTTTTTGTGATTTTTGGAAAATTTTCAAGGTGTTTTTGGTATTTTTAAATACTGAAATAAAGCAAAATAGTGCAAATAAGGCTGGCTGTGAATAAAATGAGATTTAAAAATAGCAACCAGTAGCTCAAAATTTTCACACTATTTTTCAAATAAAAAGGACAAAATAAGGAACAAACAGAAACTGAGTTTTTTATTTTTGGAGTTTTCTACTATTTTATATATTTTTTTGAAGTTTTTGAGTGTTTTTAAATTTTTAGTGTTTTTCTTTTGAACTTTTTAATGATTTTTGGATTGACACTAAAATAGGATAAAATAGACACTAGGTGATTTTTTTGGAATTTTTGGAGGAGTTTTAATATTTTTTTGGTATTTTCTAAACTAGACAGTGCACAAATAGCAAGTTTTTGATTTTTAATAAATATGAAGGTAAGATAACATCAAAAACTAAATATGTGGCGTGAAAGTACACATGTCCAGGAGCTTAAGTTCAAAATTTGAGAAATTTTGGAGTTAAAATGATAGATCAAATAATTAGAACAAACATCCAAACATTAAACAGTCCTGGCGAGGGTATATATGAAATATAGCAAACATCCAGGGGCATACACGCAATTTTTTCACAAAAGTTTACACTGAAACTTGCATTTCAAGGATTAAAAATAATTAACTAAACCCGCAAGGGTATCTGGGCAATTTACCCACCAGGGTGCGTGACTTGCACGCGCCTGGAAGGGGTATTTTTGCAATATTACAAAGTTCCAAGGGGTTCAATGCAGTTTCTCCAAAATATTACAACTTAAAGCAAACATTCATGGACTTAAGCGAAATAAACAAACCCCAGGGGGGTCCCTGCAAAATACCCAGCCCCCTCACGCGCACGGACACGTGAGATGACGTGGATTGGACCTAGGTGCAAATAAGAAAACTACGGGGTTCTAAGTGCAATTATTACAGAAATATTTAAACTACAGCTTAAAGTTTATGGACTGAAATGAAATACAAAATTTGGCGAGGGGAAAGTGCAAAATACCCACGCCTTATCTCCTCGTGCGCGATCGAACGGCGGAGGGCCGCTCACTCATCCACGTGGCGCGCGCACAACGCACGATGACGGTTCGGCGCTGGTCGGCTGGGATTAGATCGCTCGAGGACGATCTGACGGTTGAGGCGTGACACGATCCAACGGCGGAGATCAGAACTGGGGTCGTTGCTCAATCGAACGGTGGAGGAGCGAGGTGGAAGAACAGGGAAGAACGCCGGCGAGGCGAACTTCCCCGAGCTCGATCTCGCGTCTCCGGCGGTGAATGGGCTCCAAAATTGAGCTATGGACTCCTGGGAGGTCGAGGAAGATGCTGGGGGTCTCAGGTACGTCAGAGGCGCTTTGGAGTGCTGGCACGGAGGCGGCGGAGCTCGAAGCTCCAGGTAGCTCCGACGAACCTCGCAAAATGTCCCCCAGTGACTTTGACTGCGCGTTGACCTGCAAAAAGAGGTGAAAGGGTCCAGGGCAAACTGCCTGGACCCCGCGGAGGCGAAATGGAGGTCGGAGGTGGTCTGTGGACGGCGAAGAGATGTCGGCCGGAGGTGCGCTCCGGCGATGATCGATGGAAGGTCGATTCGATCGATGGAATTCGGATTTTTTTAGGGATTTTTGATACTGAAGCTAAGGGGAATAAATGACATAAAAAGGAAAGAAAATAATGGATGCCTCGAAGGTGGACTACCTGAGGAAGAAGAACCTCGACGCCGGTGGTCGGCGGAGGTGGCGGAGCCGCTACAGAGCCCCCTCGACTCGCCTGAAGGTGTGGATGCGGAGCTGTCACCTCCGGCTACACGAAGAGCGCTACAGGGAGGAGGATTAAAGGCTAAGGAGGGTTCAAACTTGGGCTCGAAGGCGGCGGGTGGTTTTAGTAGGAGGCGATGGCGTCTTCTTCAAGCGAGCTCCACGCACGCATATGAAGATATGGCTGGATCCGAAGAGATGGCGTGGGAGAGTGGAGATCAGGGATGAACTTACGAGAAGGAATCAAGGTGTGAGGACGAGCGGATCGAGCGCAAGAATTTCTTGAAAATGGGGCAAAATCGCGGGCGTCAGAGGTGGCAGGCTTTGGTCGGGGGAGTTGACCGGGGTCAACTCTAGACCGCGCCTGATTGGTCCACGTGGGCCAATCAGGAAATTCAGAGTAGAAATTATTTGAAAAAACAAAATAAAATAGTAAATGAATTTATTGATTTTAGGTTATAAAATAAAAAATGTTTATTATTTTATGAAGAATTTTTCTGTGATTTTTATTTATTTTTATGAGACGTATTTTTACAAGTTTGCATTTATGCCCTTTATAGTATATATATCTATATATTTAAGTATTTTATTTTTATTTTGTGTATTTTATCTTTATTATTTTTATTTATCATTTTTCTAAAACATAAAATACTTTTATGTACATAAATACCTTTTTATTTTATTTTTCTGAATTATTTTGTACACTTAATAAAATGAAAGTATTATTTGTGTATGTATGTATACCTGTACTATACCTATGTATTATAATATATACAAGTATTTTTCTTTGAGTTTTATTTATGTTTTTATTCTGATTTTAATGTACATAATTATTATAAATAATATTTACAACCTTTTAAAAATATGAAATCGGATAAATAATGAATAAGGAATAAAGTGAATATTTTAATCTGTACACTTATACAATGAGGGTCCAAAACCCAATTTTCAAACCGTAGCTCCGCCAAATGCGAAACCACCACCATTGGATAGATTATTTTATTCTATATACAATTAAAGGTGAGTAGGCTGCATTTGGAGTTTTTATTTGTGAGATACAGGTCTGGGAAATTGGCATTCTGGATTTTTATTCAGACCATAACTTTTTATCTGTACATCATTTTTCTGTGAAATCAATTTTGTATTTTTCTTTATTTTATATCTACAACTTTCATGTACAAAATTTCTTTATTTGAAGTGTAAAAAGTGGAACCAAAAATAGGTCCCAAAATGAATAAAGAATGCATAAAAGGTATAGGTATTTTATCTGTGTTTTGGCCCTTATCTC
The DNA here is from genome assembly GCA_037367405.1 of Ottelia alismoides. NCBI lineage: Eukaryota > Viridiplantae > Streptophyta > Magnoliopsida > Alismatales > Hydrocharitaceae > Ottelia > Ottelia alismoides. The sequence goes on along the minus strand of JAZKJV010011160.1, from coordinate 650,147 downwards.
CCCCTACTTTATTCCTTGTCGACCTATTCATCAAGATGCCTAGGTCTCGGGGTTTCGGGTCATAAAATATTTACAATATTTTATTCTTTTTATTTTCTTTATTTATTCTATAATTGTGGCCTTAATTACAGTAATTTATACACTGTTTAGATGCACATGCATGAATGCTAAGATGATGATTTTAATGCTATTTACAGGCATTTGCTAGGGTTTTTGGTGCCAAAATGATAGAATAAAGATGATGAAATGTGGATTCATCATCCCCCTATACTTTACCTTTGCTAGTCCCTAGCAAACACTTATGCAATAAGTGCAAAAAGAAAAGAAAGAAAAGAAAAAGAAGAAAATTGGATAAAGTTTAATTATCAAACTTGTCTTCACAAAATCAAAGTTTGGAGCTTAAGTCGGACCTTTGGAATTTTAGTGCGGTCGGAACCTTAATGAGAACCAAGTTCGAAATCCAACAGTCCTTGAGAATCCCAAAACTCTGTCCAAGTCTCCTCAATAGCCAGGTCAGAAATACTTCAACTCATACGCAAACTCTTATGACTATGAATCTGACTCGTACAGTGTAAGTGATATGTAGCTCCCCACCTCAGAAGTGACAAAGAAACAACCTCCCCCAACCTGGTAACTCTAATGCCTTGGTCTAGCAACTCTTTCCTCGAGAAGCGGGGTATTCCCTTCTAAGTTCAAGTGCAACCGGCTCAAGAAGAGGGGGAAGAAGTATAGACTTTTGGGAGCTCAACCAGTGTAGCTAAGTCTCCCGCTGCAAACTTCATGAGATGTAACGTGGATACCATAAGCTTTTGCTTTATTGGACTATATACACTCCGGTGGGGTTATTAAATTTTCAATCCGACCCACCACTTTTTTTGGAGTTCTTTTTTTTTTCTCTTTTCTTTTTTCTTTTTTTTTTTCGATTGCATCTGTACAACATATCTACAAGGTGCAGCATATATACAAGAAATTTTCCTCTTGAGCCAGTAGACTATCCCTCTTTTGAAGCTTTATTGCAACCCACGGCTTCTGTCTTTAGCCTTCATCACCACTAGACCAAGTTGAGGTGCACTTCCTTCACTATAAGAAGAAGAGAGGTTCCGCCTAGAAGTACTACCCTCATATGCTACCCCAAGCCAAAGGAAACTGCCTCCTCACCACCTCATCCGTGGAGAGCTATGTGAAAGGTGCAGGCGTCCAAGTTAGGTCATTATCAACAAGAGTCGTGCGTGTGCTCCGAAATACTCTACTTAGGCAGTCAAGAATCTGCTCCTCTTCAGCAGGCCATGAACCCAATTATCTGCTCCTCTTCCCAAGAAGAAAAACGGAGGAGCAGATATGAGCGTCACATTCTGACCATGGCCACTGCCCTCGCCATCACACACCGTCCCATCCCAAGAAGAAGAACATAGCTACACCTTTCATCACTTGCACCATCTCTGACTATACATGTGATCGCACTCTCCTAGACGGCGGTGCATCTATTAGCATATTACCCTTCTCGCTGGTACAGTCTCTTCACTTAGGGCCTCTCAAGAAAACCAGGATGATCGTTCGGTTTGCTGATGGATCCATCAAGAGGCCGAAGGGTATCCTTGAAAACGCCGTCATTTCTATTCAGAGCACGAGCCACAATGTTGATTTTGTCGTTTTGCCCATGGAGAACTCCACAGGGGAGCCGTCTCCAATCATCTTGGGACGACCATTCCTCGCCTCTGCGAGGGTCGTTATTGACTATGGATCAGGAGAGGTTCGCTTCCGTCCTGTTGACGAGAGCGAAGTGACGATCACCGCACCCGCAGTTGACTAGAGACCTGCACCTGATGCACCTTCACCGATCATAGCTGACTCCGAGGCCCGTGACCGATCTGATGATACTAGAGATGCTTCCTTAGCGACCACTGATGAGACCCGACGGACCCCCCAAAAGGGGAGGAAGTCGGAAAGCATGGACCTTGAGTTTCCTCCTCCTGGTGTGTGGCGATGTGTTGATGAGATCCAGAGTATTTATGTGATTGAACCATTTGAGCGGGGGGCAGATACCAAAATAATTGAGGATATTTATGAAGTTGCCATTACTTTGAGAGACCTCATAAGGAAACAAATGACCCATGTAAGACTAGACAGGACGGACCTGTTTTGACTACTTCCACTGATGAGTCCACTCCTGTCCATGTTGATTCTGATGGGCCAGAGGCCGAAGTTGATTTGATCACTTTTCTTCAGAAATTTGGGCCTTTTGATGAGAAAGATGATCCGGTTGAGATTATAGAGGACGAACAGAGTTCGTATACTTCCACAGATGATTTCGTTCCTTTTGATTTTGACCTGGACGAGGACTCGCAGGACGACTCCGATTGCACTTCTTCCGAGGATGATGAGTTTGTCCCATTTCACTTTGATATCGGCGAGACTTCTAAGGCCGGACCTAGTCGAACTTCTTCCACTCACCCGTCTATGCCTTCACATCATAGGACCACCAAGGGAGAACCCAGCCATACTGCTTCCATTGATCAGTTCGTCCCTTTCCGTTTTGATTCCACTGAGGGTCTTCACCGTGTCGACCCTGATCGGCCTCCGTCCACTGTGGACCCCGATGTCGACATACATCACGTCAGATCTATCCCTCAGCGGTCCCGCAAGAAGGTTTGCTTTCCACCTTCTGATGATCACCCATTTATGTTGTAGATTCTATCCCGTGACTCTCTTTCCATCTCCTGTTTTTGCTCATCTACCCATTTCTCGTGTTTGCCTTGCTTAGGACGTACTTTGTCCTACGTATAGGAGGGGTAGATGAGTTGAGTGTTCATTCTTCGTTCCGTGTCATCGCTCCTGTTGTTGCCTATACTTAGGGCGTCTTTTACCCTAAGTATAGGGGGAGCGATGTGTACATTCTCACGATCTCTCCTCCCATTGTCAGATATCTTTTCTTCTTTTCTTCTTTTCCTTTTCTATCTTATTTATCTATCAAAAAGGTGTCGCCCTTGTAGACAGTTTTCCATACTTAGGACGTACTTTGTCCTAAGTATAGGGGGCGTGCACCTCGAGTTGTTCTATTCTTTTCGATCCTCTCCATTGTCTCCTCTTCTTGTCTATACTTAGGGATATTTTACCCTAAGTATAGGGGGAGACAATCTGAGTACGATCTGTTCATTCCCACCCTTGACCCTCCCTGCTTTGTGTACAATCTACTATACTTAGGATTAGTTGATCCTAAGTATAGGGGGGACGGTCAACTTCTCATTCGTTCATTTGTTCCTTTATTTGTTTATTCTTTAGACTTGTCTATACTTAGTCCGAGTTATGTCTTCTCTTTTCTCTCCGATCTATGAGGACATAGCTCCCGCTAAGTATAGGGGGGTCGTATATACTACGTATATACTTTAGCCATAACTCGTACTTTCGTATTTTCTTAATAATATGGCTAATAATTCTTTAAAATTCATTAAAAACATTTAATAAAAAGGTGTGTTGTTCCTCAGATTCTTTTTGTATATACTGATTAATAAATCAGGTGAAAATGTTTTTTGCAAAATGTTTGAAAATCTTTGTGAACATCTATTGAAAACTATTTTGAAAATGTTTTGTTACATGTTTTCAACATGTGTAAAAATGTGTGGTTTGTAAAATTTATTTTATTTGTGTGCAATAAAATGTTGAAAAATGATTTGCAAAGGGTTTGAAAAATGGTTGCAAAAATATGTTGAAAAATCTATACATACTGTTTTGAAAGCCTTTGCAAAATGATTTACAAATGTTTGTAAAAGTTATTTTGGACTATAGTTTTCAAAATAATTGTTTGAAAAAAAAGCTTGTGTCAAATAAGTTTGAGGAATACCTACATCTCACCAAAAGCCACTATATATATATGTATAAAACTGACCACTTACCCTTGTAAATTCTTAAAATCCACTTCTTGTATATATAAGAAGCACTCCCGAGTACATAGCTTTAACCTAGATTTTTGCCAAAATCTTTTTGTTTTCAAAAATCCCAAAAACATTGGCAAAATTAAAATCCAAAAACATTTGAAAAATCTTTTTGAAAAATACAAAAAATTGCATCTGCATATGCATCATCATCATATTTTCAAAAATCCATAAAAAAGTTCAAAATATTTGAAAATTGCATCACAAAAATATTTTCTGCATTGCATTGCATAGCATTCGCATTTTCGGATTAAGTTTGATAGTTGAACAAGTCTAAGTAAAATCCGGAGATTGGAGCTTGATTGGACCTTAAAATCTACCTAATAATAGGAACCTTATAGGAACTGGGTTTGAGGTACTTCAGGTCTGGTTGACTTAATTCTTTGAGGATCACGGGACTTGGTTCAAGGGATTCTTGACTGCCTAAGTAGAGTATTTCGGAGCACACGCACGACTCTTGTTGATAATGACCTAACTTGGACACCTGCACTTTTCACATAGCTCTCCACGGATGAGGTGGTGAGGAGGCAGTTTCCTTTGGCTTGGGTAGCATATGAGGGTAGTACTTTTAGGCAGAACCTCTCTTCTTCTTCTAGTGAAGGAAGTGCGCCTCAACTTGGTCTAGTGGTGATGAAGGCTAAAGACAGAAGCCGTGGGTTGCAATAAAGCTTCAAAAGAGGGATAGTCTATTGGCTCAAGAAGAAATTTCTTGTATATATGCTGCACCATGTAGATATGTTGTACAGATGCATTTGAAAAAAAAGGAAGGAACTCCAAAAAAGTGGTGGGTCGGATTGAAAATTTAATAACCCCATCGGAGTGTATATAGTCCAATAAAGCAAAAGCTTATGGTATCCATGTTACATCTCATGAAGCTTGCAGTGGGAGACTTAGCTACACTGGTTGAGCTCCCAAAATTCTATACCTCTTATTCCCCCTCTTCTTGAGCCGGTTGCACTTGAACTTAGAAGGGAATACCCCACTTCTCGAGGAAAGAGTTGCTAGACTGAGGCATTAGAGTTACCAGGTTGGGGGAGGTTGTTTCCTTGTTACTTCTGAGGTGGGGAGCTACATATCACTCACACTGTACGAGTCAGACTCATAGTCGTAAGAGTTTGCGTATGAGTTGAAGTATTTCTGACCTGGCTATTGAGGAGACTTGGACAGAGTTTTGGGATTCTCAAGGACTGTTGGATTTCAAATTTGGTTCTCATTAAGGTTCCGATCGCACTAAAATTCCTAAAGTCCGACATAAGCTCCAAACTTTGATTTTGTGAAGACAAGTTTGATGATTGAACTAAATCCAAGTTCTTCTTTTTCTTTTCTTTCTTTTTCTTTTTGCACTTATTGCATAAGTGTTTGCTAGGGACTAGCAAAGGTAAAGTATAGGGGGATGATGAATCCACATTTCATCATCTTTATTCTATCATTTTGGCACCAAAAACTCTAGCAAATGCCTGTAAATAGCATTAAAATCATCATCTTAGCATTCATGCATGTGCATTATATTAGTGTATAAAATACTGTAATTAAAGCCAAAATTATAGAATAAATAAAGAAAAGAAAAAGAATAAAATATTGTAAATATTTTATGACCCGAAACCCCGAGACCTAGGCATATTGATGAATAGGTCGACAAGGAATAAAGTAGGGGGAGATAAGGTCAAAAATACAGATAATATACCCATACATTCTATTCATTCTTTATTCATTTTGGGACCTATTTTTGGTTCTACTTTTTATACATCAAATAAATAAACTTTGTACACGAAAGTTGTAGATAATTTCATATAGAAAAATACAAAATTGATTTCACTGAAAAATAATGTACAGATAAAAAGTTATGGTCTGAATAAAAATCCAAAATGCCAACTTCCCAGACCCGTATCTCACAAATAAAAACTCCAAATGCAGCATACTCACCTTTAATTGTATATAAAAGAAAATAATCTATCCAATGGTGGTGGTTTCACATTTGGTGGAGCTACGGTTTAAAAGTTGAGTTTTGGACCCACCTTGTATACTTGTACTAAATAAAATATTCAATTTATTCTTTATTCATTATTTTTGTATTTTTATATTTTTATAATTATGAAAATATTACTTATAATAACTATGTGCATTAAAACTAGAATAAAAATGCAAAGAAAAATAAAAATAAAAATAAAAATATATATAGGTTATACATAGATACTATACCTGTACTTATACCTATATAACACACTCTTATAATTTATTTAATTTACACAACATATCAGAAAAATTAAATAAAAATATATTTGTGTAGATAAAAGTATTTCATAATTTTATAAAATAAGAAATGAAAATAATAAAAATAGAATACACAAAATAAAAATAAAATACTAAAATACATAGATAATATACCTATAAAGGGGTATAAAAGCAACTTGTGAAAATACATCTCATAAAAATCATTAAAAATCGGAATAAAATACTTTATAAAATTCTACACACTTTTCATTTTATAACCTAATTCAAATAATGTCATTTATTAGTTATAAATAATTATTTTAGGAGTTTTTCCTGGTTGGTCCACGTGGACCAACCAGGGGACCAGGAGAGTTGACCTCGGGTCAACTCTCTGGTCCTACTCCTGTAACAATGTCATAGTAGGTTTGACCCCATTTTCAAGGTTTTTTTGGGCGCCGCACCTTTCACCCATTCGTGATGCGCCTTTGACGATTTTTCTTCCTCGATCAGAGCTCTTACACGCCCAAGGCTCTCCTTGGGCTGAGGAGCTCTGAATCGAGCTGGGCACCTCGATCAAGGACCCCTCTCGTCAACCCCTTAAAACCAACCTCTGAATCCCATTTGAATTTTTGAACCGCAAACTTCACCAATTCTTCCCCCCTCGATCGTCCTGGAGGTGTCTGGAGGTGACAGCTCCGACCCCTGAGCGTCAAGGCGGCTGGACAGTGACTGGTTGACGCGTGTTCCACACCTCCGGCCAAGCCGTCGAGGTACCCCCTCCCTCGCCCGACCTGGGCTCGAGGCAGTTTTAATCCTCTTGTTTTCTTTTTCATTTTGTTCCTGGCACCTTGCTCTTTATTTCCCCCCATCTATTCGTCTCTTTCGCGCATCGATTCGCCCAATCGATCCTCGCAGGAGCTATCTCCGGCCGCCGCTATTCCCCGCGCCAACCATCTCCGCATATCACCACTTCTCGCGCCACGTGATCGGGGCATTTTGCCCCCGATTACATCACCCATCCTTTTTGCAGGTCCAGGTACTCTCAATGCGACTGGAGCGCATTTTGGGTGCGCAGTTGAGGTGCCTGGAGCTCTTGAGCTCCGCCGCCTCCGCTCGTCACCTCCAGCCCACGCCGGAGCATTTTGTAGCGCCCAGTCATCGAGGAGGACTCCAGGGATGCCACCGGCCATTTTGACGCGTCATTTAAGGCCGGAGGGCTGAGATCAAGTTCGGGGAAGCTCGCTTCACGACGAGTTCGTCCATGTTCTTCGTCTTGGCCTCCCCGTCGTCCGATCAAGAGCCGATCGTCCAGGATTGCAGCGCCCGTTGGATCTTCAGGAGCCCCCACCGTCCGATCTCCATCAACGTTCTAATCAAGGCCGTTTAAGGGCGGAGGGGTACGGGCCGTAGATTCGTGCCACGTGGATAAGTGAAGGATCATCCACCGTCCATCAGCGCCTGGGCGTGGGTATTTTGCATGTAACCCCCGCTCATTTTTGTAATATTCTATTAGCACTGAAACTTTCATCTGCCTTCATTAAGTTTTTGTAATATTTGCAGTAAAGTCCTCGGTCGTTTTTTATATTACATTCAGGTCCTTCCCAGGCGCGTGCAAGTCACGCGCCTTGGTGGACATTTTGCATCTATACACCTCCGGGTTTAGCTATTCAGCTTTAATCCATTAACTACTTTATTCAGTACATATTTTGTGGAAATCTTGCATGCGTGCCCCTGGATGTTTGAGAAACTGCAAATATACCCCTGCCAGGCCTGTTAATTGTTTGGATGCTTGTTCTAATTATTTAAACTATCATTTTAAGTCCAAAAACTCTACAAAAATAGGCTTAAGCTTCTGGATACTTGTATTTTGACGCCCTAATTTTAGTTTTTGATTTGGCGCCCTAAGCTTCTGGATACTGTCAGCAATTTAAGGATGAGCATCAAAGACCGGCCGGGCTTTTGGAGCAGTTAGAGGTTCCGGAATGGAAATGGGAACACATTACTATGGACTTTGTGATGGGTCTTTCAAAGATCGATGTAACTAATTATGATTCCATATGGGTGATCGTGGATAGATTGACGAAATCTGCCCATTTCCTGCCAATGAAGAAAAAGGAGTCAGTTGCGAGGTTAGCAAATTTATACATGAACAATATTGTGAAGCTTCATGGTATACATGTCTCTATTGTCTCTGATCGAGATCCAAGATTTACCGGGAGATTTTGGAAAAAAACTTCAGGAAGCATTCGGTACAAAGATGAAGTTATTACCGCATTCCATCCTCAGACAAATGGTCAATCTGAAAGAACCATTCAGGTTCTCGAGGATATGCTTAGGGCATGTTCTTTGGATTATGCTCGAAGTTGGGATGAGAATCTTCCGCTTATTGAGTTTGCCTATAACAACAGTTATCAGGCTAGCATTGGAATGGCTCCGTATGAAGCTCTCTACGGGAGGCCATGCAGATCTCCGCTTTGTTGGAGTGAGGTTGGGGAAAGAAGATTGCTCGGACCGAAACTTGTGCAAAAGTGTGCTGATAAGATCGATCTGATTAAGAAGAGGCTCTTAATTGCTCAAAGTAGACAAAAGAGCTATGCAGATAACCGTCGCAGAGAACTAGTATTTGCAGTTGGCGATCATGTTTCTCTCAAAATTTCTCCAACTCGTGGTGTATTGAGATTTGGCCGAAGGGAAAACTTAGTCCCGGATACATTGGTCCTTTTGAGGTGTTGGATAGAGTAGGTGAGGTAGCCTACCGCATTGCACTACCACCTTACTATTCACATATTCATAATGTCTTCCATGTCTCCATGTTGCGGAAATATATTCATGATCCGTCTCATCAGATTCACTATGAGCCAATTGAAGTTCATAAAAATTTATCATATGAAGAGCGCCCTTCACACATTGTTGATCGACAAGAACACCATTTACGAAGGAAGACTATTAAGATGGTAAAGGTTGCTTAGCATAATCACTCGGATAGAGAGGTCACATGGGAACTTGAAGACGAAGTTCGCGAAAAATATCTTGAACTTTTAGGTATGTCTTTTAAATTTCGAGGACGAAATTCCTTGTAAGGGGGGGTAGAGTTGTAATATCCGTTTTTAAGGGGGCATTGTGCAAAAATAAAAAAATTTAAATATAGGAAATAAATGGAGTGATATATAGGGTGTATTATATAATCATATAAAAAAAATCGAGAATGAGTATAAAAGGATTTTATATAATATATATATACCCCAAAGGTCTTTATAAAAAAAGGAAATAATGAGAATGTCAAAATAAACAAATAATAGATATATCAAGTATATAATAACCTAACGTTAGTTATCAAAAAAATATAATAAAACAAAAGATAAGAGTTGTAACGGATTAGGATTAACGTGTGGTTTGACCGAGTTCAAGATGATAAACGGCATTTGTTAATTTTTTCCTAATTACGGTCATTATCTCCATTATCTCATAATATTATGTACAACATTCATGTCTTTTTAACCCTCATCTCATTGCGGACTCCTACTCTTCACGGCATAACCTATCCTCATCATTCTTTACTTTGCTCCTCACCATCCAATTCCCTTGTGTCGAGAACGCTTGTGTTTCTTTGCAAAGTTCGACGATTCAAGCCGCTGAAGATTTGTTTTCGATAAGGGGCAACGTTAGAAACATTTATCCTGGTAAATTCTCTCTCTCTCTCTCTTTTAATCTACCGGTTAGAGTCGACGTTGGCGTGATAACTTCTAATTACTTTACACAATTACAAGATGTCGTGCTATGAATTATTTGAAACTTCGAATTATCTATGTACTCGTGTTTTTTTCCTCCATTGTGATTTCTTCGGTGAGCATGTATGCATGTCCTACTTTAAAAAAATCGAATTATACATCTCTTTGTATCTTTCCCTGGCCGTATATCAAGAAACCAAAAGTTTATATTTTTTAAGCTTCTAGAAACAAAAATATTTATGATTAGGAATTATAGAATTTACATTAGATGTTCTTTCTTTTCAAACTCCTATTACAGGAGGGTGATATCCTATTAAGTAAGTTTAATATATATATATATATGTGTGTGTGTGTATATTAAATAATGACAATTTTGGATCCTACTCTTATATCTATAAGAATGCAAAATAAAGACTTATTGAATAGTAGCATTTGAGAAGATTCGAGTGTATGATCATTAATGATATTTTGGATAAAACTCAAATGATCAAAACATATTATGCCCTAAAAAAAACTTTGACGATTTGGTATTGGTTAGGTGATGAATCCACATTTCATCATCTTTATTCTATCATTTTGGCACCAAAAACTCTAGCAAATGCCTGTAAATAGCATTAAAATCATCATCTTAGCATTCATGCATGTGCATTATATTAGTGTATAAAATACTGTAATTAAAGCCAAAATTATAGAATAAATAAAGAAAAGAAAAAGAATAAAATATTGTAAATATTTTATGACCCGAAACCCCGAGACCTAGGCATCTTGATGAATAGGTCGACAAGGAATAAAGTAGGGGGAGATAAGGTCAGAAATACAGATAATATACCCATACATTCTATTCATTCTTTATTCATTTTGGGACCTATTTTTGGTTCTACTTTTTATACATCAAATAAAGAAACTTTGTACACGAAAGTTGTAGATAATTTCATATAGAAAAATACAAAATTGATTTCACTGAAAAATAATGTACAGATAAAAAGTTATGGTCTGAATAAAAATCCAAAATGCCAACCTCCCACGACCTCCATGAGTGTTGTCATGAACCTGATGCTAGAGCACATCAATTTGATGAAGGAAAATCTTGACACTTTGAGAGAATATCTGACTAGTGCTCTTTTCATCGAGGATACAGCTTTGCTTGTGAAGAATCAAGGGAGCTTGCAGTCGCCAAAAATACAAAAAAAATGAGAAAAATTTAAAAATCCAAAAAGATTTCGGGAGACACTTGGTTGATCAAGATTTTGAGGAGAGAGTCCACTTGCCAGAACCCTTGACCACACACCCATTCACATCCAGTCCTACCTTTGACCCCGAGGATCGTGCATTTTCATTAAAAATCCAAAAAAGTGATAACCAATAAAATTGGGACTGCTAATATTACTTGACCCTAAAACCGATCAAAAAGAAAAACATTGTCTTGGGGCGAGTAATCCCCTCATTGTCTTCGTTTTACATTGCTCGCGCACATACTAAGGTTAGTGCCCAAATCCTATTTTCAAGCCCCCTAAGTGTTTGTGCAACTTCTTGACTTTTTCACCTAAACTCTAAAACAAACAAGATAAAAAGACCGCATTTGTGGTCTTCACTGAGTTGAGTAGGTGAATTGAGGGTTTGGTTGTTTCATTTTTGCTTGTGATTGTTTTGTGTGCATTCTATATCATCTCTGCGTATCTGCGCCTTTCTCCACACATCTATTGACTTGACCGTTGTGCTCTCTCGATCATTTCTCTTTTTTCGAGATGGATCCCTGGAGTGATTTTTATCCGGATTTTGCGGATTCCTCGTACCCTCCAGCCGGTCCACCTCCCTTTTATCAGGAGGATCCTCCTCCTACTTTTTCTGACTTTTGTACATATCCGCCTCAGCCACAGTATCACGACTCGGACTTCTACCCACATCCACCCCACCTATATATTATCCACCTCCACCTTCACATCCGCCCGAGTCTGACCTGTTGGAGTCGCCTCCCTCGATCTCCATGAGTGACATGTTGACCCTGATGATAGAGCACACTGATTTGATGAAAGATAATCTTGCCATGTTGAGAGAACATAAGAATAGTGCTCTAGTCAGCAAGGCTGCGGATTCAATTGTGGATGATCATGGGAGCTTGCAATCACCAAAAATACAAAAAAATAAGAAAAACACAAAAAACACAAAAAGATTTTGGGAGTCACACGATCAAGCCGCATTGTGAGGAGAGGGGCCAATTGCCCTATCATTAGACCACACATCCACTCACTTCTTGTCCCATCTCGAACCCCGAGGGTGCCTATGTACAGACTGCTCTGGGCACTCCTCATGTACATGCTGATTCCGACTCCCTCCCTTGTATGGAGGAAGTCCAAAAATTCAAAAAATGTTGATTGAACCCGAAGTGGTGGCCACTATTCATGAGATCATCCTAGCCCCACTTCAGCAGGCCATGACCCAATTATCTGCTCCTCTTCCCAAGAAGAAAAACGGAGGAGCAGATATGAGCGTCACATTCTGACCATGGCCACTGCCCTCGCCATCACACACCGTCCCATTCCCAAGAAGAAGAACATAGCTACACCTTTCATCACTTGCACCATCTCTGACTATACATGTGATCGCACTCTCCTAGACGGCGGTGCATCTATTAGCATATTACCCTTCTTGCTGGTACAGTCTCTTCACTTAGGGCCTCTCAAGAAAACCAGGATGATCATTCGGTTTGCTGATGGATCCATCAAGAGGCCGAAGGGTATCCTTGAAAACGCCGTCATTTCTATTCAGGGCACGAGACACAATGTTGATTTTGTCGTTTTGCCCATGGAGAACTCCACAGGGGAGCCGTCTCCAATCATCCTGGGACGACCATTCCTCGCCTCTGCGAGGGTCGTTATTGATTGTGGATCAGGAGAGGTTCGCTTCCGTCCTGTTGACGAGAGCGAAGTGACGATCACCGCACCCGCAGTTGACCAGAGACCTGCACCTGATGCACCTTCACCGATCATAGCTGACTCCGAGGCCCGTGACCGATCTGATGATACTAGAGATGCTTCCTTAGCGACCACTGATGAGACCCGACGGATCCCCCGAAAGGGGAGGAAGTCGGAAAGCATGGACCTTGAGTTTCCTCCTCCTGGTGTGTGGCGATGTGTTGATGAGATCCAGAGTATTTATGTGATTGAACCATTTGAGCGGGGGGCAGATACCAAAATAATTGAGGATATTTATGAAGTTGCCATTACTTTGAGAGACCTCATAAGGAAACAAATGACCCATGTAAGACTAGACAGGACGGACCTGTTTTGACTACTTCCACTGATGAGTCCACTCCTGTCCATGTTGATTCTGATGGGCCAGAGGCCGAAGTTGATTTGATCACTTTTCTTCAGAAATTTGGGCCTTTTGATGAGAAAGATGATCCGGTTGAGATTATAGAGGATGAACAGAGTTCGTATACTTCCACAGATGATTTCGTTCCTTTTGATTTTGACCTGGACGAGGACTCGCAGGACGACTCCGATTACACTTCTTCCGAGGATGATGAGTTTGTCCCATTTCACTTTGATATCGGCGAGACTTCTAAGGCCGGACCTAGTCGTACTTCTTCCACTCACCCGTCTATGCCTTCACATCATAGGACCACCAAGGGAGAACCCAGCCATACTGCTTCCATTGATCAGTTCGTCCCTTTCCGTTTTGATTCCACTGAGGGTCTTCACCGTGTCGACCCTGATCGGCCTCCGTCCACTGTGGACCCCGATGTCGACATACATCACGTCAGATCTATCCCTCAACGGTCCCGCAAGAAGGTTTGCTTTCCACCTTCTGATGATCACCCATTTATGTTGTAGATTCTATCCCGTGACTCTCTTTCCATCTCCTGTTTTTGCTCATCTACCCATTTCTCGTGTTTGCCTTGCTTAGGACGTACTTTGTCCTACGTATAGGAGGGGTAGATGAGTTGAGTGTTCATTCTTCGTTCCGTGTCATCGCTCCTGTTGTTGCCTATACTTAGGGCGTCTTTTACCCTAAGTATAGGGGGAGCGATGTGTACATTCTCACGATCTCTCCTCCCATTGTCAGATATCTTTTCTTCTTTTCTTCTTTTCCTTTTCTATCTTATTTATCTATCAAAAAGGTGTCGCCCTTGTAGACAGTTTTCCATACTTAGGACGTACTTTGTCCTAAGTATAGGGGGCGTGCACCTCGAGTTGTTCTATTCTTTTCGATCCTCTCCATTGTCTCCTCTTCTTGTCTATACTTAGGGATATTTTACCCTAAGTATAGGGGGAGATAATCTGAGTACGATCTGTTCATTCCCACCCTTGACCCTCCCTGCTTTGTGTACAATCTACTATACTTAGGATTAGTTGATCCTAAGTATAGGGGGGACGGTCAACTTCTCATTCGTTCATTTGTTCCTTTATTTGTTTATTCTTTAGACTTGTCTATACTTAGTCCGAGTTATGTCTTCTCTTTTCTCTCCGATCTATGAGGACATAGCTCCCGCTAAGTATAGGGGGGTCGTATATACTACGTATATACTTTAGCCATAACTCGTACTTTCGTATTTTCTTAATAATATGGCTAATAATTCTTTAAAATTCATTAAAAACATTTAATAAAAAGGTGTGTTGTTCCTCAGATTCTTTTTGTATATACTGATTAATAAATCAGGTGAAAATGTTTTTTGCAAAATGTTTGAAAATCTTTGTGAACATCTATTGAAAACTATTTTGAAAATGTTTTGTTACATGTTTTCAACATGTGTAAAAATGTGTGGTTTGTAAAATTTATTTTATTTGTGTGCAATAAAATGTTGAAAAATGATTTGCAAAGGGTTTGAAAAATGGTTGCAAAAATATGTTGAAAAATCTATACATACTGTTTTGAAAGCCTTTGCAAAATGATTTACAAATGTTTGTAAAAGTTATTTTGGACTATAGTTTTCAAAATAATTGTTTGAAAAAAAAGCTTGTGTCAAATAAGTTTGAGGAATACCTACATCTCACCAAAAGCCACTATATATATATATGTATAAAACTGACCACTTACCCTTGTAAATTCTTAAAATCCACTTCTTGTATATATAAGAAGCACTCCCGAGTACATAGCTTTAACCTAGATTTTTGCCAAAATCTTTTTGTTTTCAAAAATCCCAAAAACATTGGCAAAATTAAAATCCAAAAACATTTGAAAAATCTTTTTGAAAAATACAAAAATTGCATCTGCATATGCATCATCATCATATTTTCAAAAAATCCATAAAAAAGTTCAAAATATTTGAAAATTGCATCACAAAAATATTTTCTGCATTGCATTGCATAGCATTCGCATTTTCGGATTAAGTTTGATAGTTGAACAAGTCTAAGTAAAATCCGGAGATTGGAGCTTGATTGGACCTTAAAATCTACCTAATAATAGGAACCTTATAGGAACTGGGTTTGAGGTACTTCAGGTCTGGTTGACTTAATTCTTTGAGGATCACGGGACTTGGTTCAAGGGATTCTTGACTGCCTAAGTAGAGTATTTCGGAGCACACGCACGACTCTTGTTGATAATGACCTAACTTGGACACCTGCACTTTTCACATAGCTCTCCACGGATGAGGTGGTGAGGAGGCAGTTTCCTTTGGCTTGGGTAGCATATGAGGGTAGTACTTTTAGGCAGAACCTCTCTTCTTCTTCTAGTGAAGGAAGTGCGCCTCAACTTGGTCTAGTGGTGATGAAGGCTAAAGACAGAAGCTGTGGGTTGCAATAAAGCTTCAAAAGAGGGATAGTCTATTGGCTCAAGAAGAAATTTCTTGTATATATGCTGCACCATGTAGATATGTTGTACAGATGCATTTGAAAAAAAAAGGAAGGAACTCCAAAAAAGTGGTGGGTCGGATTGAAAATTTAATAACCCCATCGGAGTGTATATAGTCCAATAAAGCAAAAGCTTATGGTATCCATGTTACATCTCATGAAGCTTGCAGTGGGAGACTTTAGCTACACTGGTTGAGCTCCCAAAATTCTATACCTCTTATTCCCCCTCTTCTTGAGCCGGTGCACTTGAACTTAGAAGGGAATACCCCACTTCTCGAGGAAAGAGTTGCTAGACTGAGGCATTAGAGTTACCAGGTTGGGGGAGGTTGTTTCCTTGTTACTTCTGAGGTGGGGAGCTACATATCACTCACACTGTACGAGTCAGACTCATAGTCGTAAGAGTTTGCGTATGAGTTGAAGTATTTCTGACCTGGCTATTGAGGAGACTTGGACAGAGTTTTGGGATTCTCAAGGACTGTTGGATTTCAAATTTGGTTCTCATTAAGGTTCCGATCGCACTAAAATTCCTAAAGTCCGACATAAGCTCCAAACTTTGATTTTGTGAAGACAAGTTTGATGATTGAACTAAATCCAAGTTCTTCTTTTTCTTTTCTTTCTTTTTCTTTTTGCACTTATTGCATAAGTGTTTGCTAGGGACTAGCAAAGGTAAAGTATAGGGGGATGATGAATCCACATTTCATCATCTTTATTCTATCATTTTGGCACCAAAAACTCTAGCAAATGCCTGTAAATAGCATTAAAATCATCATCTTAGCATTCATGCATGTGCATTATATTAGTGTATAAAATATTGTAATTAAAGCCAAAATTATAGAATAAATAAAGAAAAGAAAAAGAATAAAATATTGTAAATATTTTATGACCCGAAACCCCGAGACCTAGGCATATTGATGAATAGGTCGATAAGGAATAAAGTAGGGGGAGATAAGGTCAGAAATACAGATAATATACCCATACATTCTATTCATTCTTTATTCATTTTGGGACCTATTTTTGGTTCTACTTTTTATACATCAAATAAAGAAACTTTGTACATGAAAGTTGTAGATAATTTCATATAGAAAAATACAAAATTGATTTCACTGAAAATAATGTACAGATAAAAAGTTATGGTCTGAATAAAAATCCAAAATGCCAACTTCCCAGACCCGTATCTCACAAATAAAAACTCCAAATGCAGCATACTCACCTTTAATTGTATATAGAAGAAAATAATCTATCCAATGGTGGTGGTTTCACATTTGGTGGAGCTACGGTTTAAAAGTTGAGTTTTGGACCCACCTTGTATACTTATACTAAATAAAATATTCAATTTATTCTTTATTCATTATTTTTGTATTTTTATATTTTATAATTATGAAAATATTACTTATAATAACTATGTGCATTAAAAATAGAATAAAAATGCAAAGAAAAATAAAAATAAAAATAAAAATATATAGGTTATACATAGATACTATACCTGTACTTATACCTATATAACACACTCTTATAATTTATTTATTTACAAAACATATCAGAAAAATTAAATAAAAATATATTTGTGTAGATAAAAGTATTTCATAATTTTTATAAAATAAGAAATGAAAATAATAAAAATAGAATACACAAAATAAAAATAAAATACTAAAATACATAGAATAATATACCTATAAAGGGGTATAAAAGCAACTTGTGAAAATGCATCTCATAAAAATCATTTAAAAATCGGAATAAAATACTTTATAAAATTCTACACACTTTTCATTTTATAACCTAATTCAAATAATGTCATTTATTAGTTATAAATAATTATTTTAGGAGTTTTTCCTGGTTGGTCCACGTGGACCAACCAGGGGACCAGGAGAGTTGACCTCGGGTCAACTCTCTGGTCCTACTCCTGTAACAATGTCAGAGTAGGTTTGACCCCATTTTCAAGGTTTTTTTGGGCGCCGCACCTTTCACCCATTCGTGATGCGCCTTTGACGATTTTTCTTCCTCGATCAGAGCTCTTACACGCCCAAGGCTCTCCTTGGGCTGAGGAGCTCTGAATCGAGCTGGGCACCTCGATCAAGGACCCCTCTCGTCAACCCCTTAAAACCAACCTCTGAATCCCATTTGAATTTTTGAATCGCAAACTTCACCAATTCTTCCCCCCTCGATCGTCCTGGAGGTGTCTGGAGGTGACAGCTCCGACCCCTGAGCGTCAAGGCGGCTGGACAGTGACTGGTTGACGTGTGTTCCACACCTCCGGCCAAGCCGTTGAGGTACCCCCTCCCTCGCCCGACCTGGGCTCGAGGCAGTTTTAATCCTCTTGTTTTCTTTTTCATTTTGTTCCTGGCACCTTGCTCTTTATTTCCCCCATCTATTCGTCTCTTTCGCGCATCGATTCGCCCAATCGATCCTGGCCGGAGCTATCTCCGGCCGCCGCTATTCCCCGCGCCAACCATCTCCGCATATCACCACTTCTCGCGCCACGTGATCGGGGCATTTTGCCCCCGATTACATCACCCATCCTTTTTGCAGGTCCAGGTACTCTCAACGCGACTGGAGCGCATTTTGGGTGCGCAGTTGAGGTGCCTGGAGCTCTTGAGCTCCGCCGCCTCCGCTCGTCACCTCCAGCCCACGCCGGAGCATTTTGTAGCGCCCAGTCATCGAGGAGGACTCCAGGGACGCCACCGGCCATTTTGACGCGTCATTTAAGGCCGGAGGGCTGAGATCAAGGTCGGGGAAGCTCGCTTCACGGCGAGTTCGTCCATGTTCTTCGTCTTGGCCTCCCCGCCGTCCGATCAAGAGCCGATCGTCCAGGATTGCAGCGCCCATTGGATCTTCAGGAGCCCCCACCGTCCGATCTCCATCAACGTTCTAATCAAGGCCGTTTAAGGGCGGAGGGGTACCGGCCGTAGATTCGCGCCACGTGGATAAGTGAAGGATCATCCGCCGTCCATCAGCGCCTGGGCGTGGGTATTTTGCATGTAACCCCCGCTCATTTTTGTAATATTCTATTAGCACTGAAACTTTCATCTGCCTTCATTAAGTTTTTGTAATATTTGCAGTAAAGTCCTCGGTCGTTTTTTATATTACATACATGGAGGGCTTAGGAGTTTCTGTTTCTGACGAAATTTTAATAGAATGTGAGAGGGATATAGTGATGAATATACAAATTTTTATTTTCCAAAAAAAATAAAAAATGAGGGGAAAATAGGGGTGGGAGTAGCCAAGTTGGCTACTCCCTGGGGGCAGCCCCATTTTACCCTTAATATATATATATATATATATATGTATATATTAAATAATGACAAATTTTGGATCCTACTCTTATATCTATAAGAATGCAAAATAAAGACTTATTGAATAGTAGCATTTGAGAAGATTCGAGTGTATGATCATTAATGATATTTTGGATAAAACTCAAATGATCAAAACATATTATGCCCTAAAAAAACTTTAACGATTTGGTATTGGTTAGGGAGATTATGTTTTTAGGACAAGGTGTGTATTGAGAAGCATTTTCTTTTTAGGTGGCACTTGATTCTGAATACGAAGAACCATACGGATCGATTTACATTGGTTCCTTATTAAGGTATGAACATTAATCTATGTTTCATACCATTGTCAATTATACCCCACATTTGATTTTATTAGTTGTTGCAATGGAGTTTTTATAATACCTCGTTAAACTTTTTGATTATATCTCTGTGTTACGACTTTATGCAATTAGGTGCCAAGTTGATATTTAGCCATAATGTTTATTCATGGATTAGTTGTTAAATGTAAAGAGATAGATACATTGTTGCCTTTTTATACATAGGTTAAAATGTATTTTTTATTTAAATATTTTATTGGAAAATTATTGTTGATTTTGACACCATCATTATGGGGGAGTAGACATTGTTCATTGTTGGCCCATTAGAGGCTTTGACCTGGCCGGGTGCCGCGCGAACGGTTAATTCCGCTAATTGACCGTTGTAGGCGTGTAATCTCTACACTACTTCCAAACAATTTACCGATACAACGGTTGACTCAGTACTGATGTCCATTGCATTGAGGTTTGGATAGGAGGTCTCGTTTTGATATTTGTTTTAGTTTAAAAATTTTGATTTAAGGGAACGGGGTGGCTTCTATCCAAGCTCGGGCTGCCCGGTGTCGGCAGATGGGATTGATATATATTTGATATGGATTTTGATATTATGGTCACAAAATTTGTGATATTCAAGGAAATTGATTGAATTATAATTGCTATCTCATAATGATGGGCATACATGAAAAAGGCTTTTTTTATAGTTCATTGTGTATTTATTGACTTATATTCCTTATCATATGGAATTGTCATCGTATATTTTTTTCTCATTGTATATGGTTATGATGGCATGTCTCATAAATTATTGGTACATACTTAGTCAAATTCGTTTGACTAATATTGATTTATAATCTTGCAGCTTAACGGAGGATGAGGTTGGGTTGCTCAGCTAGATTAAGGAGTCGTTGCTTTATCCTAGTGCATTAAGATTAATGTATGGGAGTTATTGATAGAGTTATTTATTTTCATTTTGTAATTCAGACTTGGTAAGTCTTTTATTTATTGGTTATGTTCCTTTATTCTTCCATCATGTTTGGCACTCTGAATGTTATTTATGGATTATTGAGTTATTGTCTCGTTCTTGGACTCGTAATTTTTTTTCATTGCTTTGGGATGCTTCCGCAACTTTTCCCATGCTTCGAGGTCCGGGACGTGACATTTAATATCAATGTTCCACCCAAGGGATCGAGTTGATTAACAACGACAAATATCCAGGTTCCACCCAAGGGGATCTGGGTCGAGCCCTGAAAGATTCCGGCTCATCTAAAAAAAATCAGGCCTTGGCCCATAATTTTTCTGGTTCGACCCAAGCTCATGCCCGACCTAATTTCTTTGGGACCGAGCTTGGATCGGGCCATGCCATCTCCATAAATCAGTAACACATCTACACCCTTCTTTAGAATTAAAAACTTCAGGTGTTACCATTTCCAATTTCACTTATCCATTTTATAAATGATGTGATTTTGTGGCAACTACCTGCTTGCTATGTAAAGATATGAATAGTTATCTAACAATAATACAATTAGCTGAAATTCTTACACATCAATATATTCCATATTAAACATCTAATGCGCTCCTATTTTTTTCTCATCTTTTATGATACTGATATTTTGGAAACCTATTTAAAAACCTACTGAAGAGGGTTACGAAATTTCTTGAAGGTCTTTTTAGAATAATTTTCTAAAGACTAAATAATCCTAATTTCTATGCACCATAAAGAATTTAACATGAAAAATTTTAAAAGTACAAGAAGCATACATGAACAGATATATGTATGTAGAGAAGAGGAACGAATGAGTTGTTTATTCCATAGATCTAGGGTCTCTTATATAGAGAGAAAACCCTAGAGAGTACAAGGGTTACGGAACCCGAAGGGTCATGGGGGTTACGGAACTCGAAGTGTCATAGAAGGTTACAGAACCTGAAGGGTCACGAGAGGTTACGGAACCCGAAAGGTTATAAACATAAATGTAAATCTAATAACTCTAACACTCTCCCTCAAACTGGAGCTGAGAAAGCTACAACTTGTAACAAAAAGAAAAAGTATACATCACATCTTCACATGATGCACCATAAGAACATATGTTCGCTGCTGGTAGAAGACCTCGCTCGAAGACGGGTCTGCGGCTTTCAGGTCACCGGAACGTATCTTTGCCATGCCTGTAGACCCGCTGCGATATCAGGTCACCGGAACGTATCTCCGTCGTGCCTGCAGGTCACTGGAACATATATCTGTCGTGCCTGGAGAAGAATCATTGTAGAAGAAGTCCAGCGCGTAGTAGTCAGGTCGTAAAAGAAGAAGTATACACCCTGATGAAGAATTCGATGCTCGATGAAGACGGATGATCTGAGTAGTAGTATGGAGTGTCGATCTGTCAGTCGTGGTAGGACAACAGACATCTTGAAGAATCATCTCTGTCTCCTTTCTGATGTATTTGATAAAATAAAGAGTGGAACATCAAGTTGGGAGAAACAAGTCGTGGTGAAGAAGAGGTTGTTGGAGAGAGGGGGAGCTCCAGGCGGTGCCGACGATGCAGGAGGTGCTACTGGAGCCTCGGGTGGCGCTTTAGGTGTTGCTGGTGATGCTGGGGACTCAAACTACCTTGCACGAGACTATCGAATCCACGAGCGGCGCAGGAAGTCCAACCCTCTCTCCTCGTCGACGGAGAGAGGGCTGGTAGTGATGACGGATTTAGGATATTAGGCCCCGGTGTAGGATCGTTGCTCTGATACCATGTAGAGAAGAGGAACGAATGAGTTGTTTATTTCATAGAGCTAGGGTCTCTTATATAGAGAGAAAACCCTAGAGAGTACAAGGGTTACGGAACCCGAAGGGTCATGGGGGTTACGGAACTCGAAGGGTCATAGAAGGTTACAGAACCCGAAGGGTCACGAGAGGTTACGGAACCCGAAAGGTTACAAACATAAATGTAAATCTAATAACTCTAACACTACCCATATTCTTTTTAAGAAGACTTTCAACGTTAGGACAAAGAACTAATGTCTTGATGATTTAGATTAGAATATGAAAAATAGATAATCCAATGCTTATAAGAGCTAGGGAATATATGATTATTAATAAATTGTGTTTATCCAAAAGGCTGATTTCATATTCGATAATGGTATTCTGGACATTGTTCTTATAAACTTGAAGAAAAATGTGGTTAAAACAAGTAATTTAAAGATGAACCGATGCCGAAATTTTCCTGGAAGTTTTTCGTCGATTACACAGAACGTGAGAACAACATACAAATTTCCTTTGGTTCATAAGGAAGACATGTTGAAAGAAATATGCGATTAGTGTTTGCAGTTTAACAATCAGATTCATCATCTTTATCCAAACTGTAGCTTGAATGTGCGCATCCATGGTATCACTGGAGTGGCGGTGGCGGCCCTCGCAATCGCAGTAGATACAACATGAGCGGTGGAGGCCGGCTAGGCAGTAACCAATAGGGAATCAGGAGGAGCGGTGGTCGGCTGGCGCATGCATCGTGCAGTGTATGTCTAAGGTTATTTATTGCCCGAGGAACAAAAGGGGGAATCCTATCCTCTATTGTAGAGTCTGGTGCAACAGACTCTGTAGTAGGGACGTGGGCCGCTCGATCAAGATCGAGCGGTTCCCATGAATTCGCACAGTAAGGACCCACAAAAAGTGCGAATTTGTGGGAACCGCTCGATCAAGATCGAACGGCCGACATCCCTACTGCAGACTCTACTGCAGCATACCCTACAACAGAGGATCCTCTCTAACAAAAAGGAGGGAGGTGCGTGCGGGAGAGGGATTCCAAATGTGTGGGAAACAAAAGGGTCTGCTTACAATTTCGTCGAAGGGGTGTTTCCCGATCCCTGTCTAAGGCCCGTTGGTGGGGGTCCGAACCTTCTTTCGGATCTAAGTTCGGGTTTTCTTTCGGATTGTGTCCTCAAGCCATGTAGGGTTGGATCGAGCTAAACCCGAGTCCAGCCCAAAACTACTTGGGCCTAAAAATACGGCCTAACCTGACCCATTTGAAATTGGACTGAGCCGTGCTTTGGCCCGGCCCAGCCTCATGTCTCCATCCATATCAGTGCACGATAGAAAGATAATCGCGCAAATCTCCGCCCTCACTGATTCGTCTCGCCCCATTCAGCACCTCAAACCAACGCTAAATCGCGTGGGCGCGCCACTCCCGCAGCCGTCACGACCCCCCGCTCTTCCCCTCCCCTTCCGCCCTCTAGGGTTTCGGGAACGCCTGAGCCCTATTCCTATCTTCCACGCCCGATCTGCGACCTAATCGTCCTCAAAATCCTTCTCCCGTCTCTCGATCTCGCTCGGATTCGCCGAGATGTCTTCCTCCTCCGGGCAGCCGCAGTTCCGCTACACGCAGACCCCATCAAAGGTGCTGCACCTCCGCAATCTCCCGTGGGAGTGCAGCGAGGAGGAGCTGGTGGAGCTCTGCAAGCCCTTCGGAAGATCGTCAACACCAAGTGCAACGTTGGGGCTAATCGCAACCAGGCCTTCGTAGAGTTTGTGAGTAATCCTTGCCGACCCCTTCGCAACGATTTTCATGTTACTTTTTGTGATCTTCTTGGTTCGTTCGCTTGCGAGTTAGTTCGTAATTTAAGCTGAGAAAGTTTGGGTTTCTGATGGGGGGGGGGGGGGGGTTGCCAAGGGAATTACAGCGGGGGGCCTACAGATAGTTGTTTGGAACTTTGTTCATGAGACCTAATCGGAATCGGGTTGCGATGATGGTTTCTTATACCAGGGATTCTTACGATGACATTTTTTGGTGCAAAATTTATTTCTTCCTTTATAGTCGTTATATGGTTCTCCTCGTCAATTCTGACGTGGACTCATATAATCATATAGAGTAATACGGTTTTATGAAATTCTTTTCTATGCAATCATCTCCTTGTTTATGGTATCGGACATGGTATCTTTATTTTTGTCATAGTCTAATTTGATTTTATTTAAGCTATTTCATAAATCTGATAGTTAGATTGTTGGATCACTCTACATATGTTATAGCTCACAACGAATGCGTTATTTTTAAATTTGTGTTCTGCTACAATTAGATTATGTGGATTTTTTTTAAAAGAATCATATAATCATGCTACATCAATTCAAATGGCGGAAAATTTGCTTGGACAGTGCTCGTGAAAACGTATTCCATGTGACCCTTAGGTGAACTTATATTTTGTTAAGTACCTCAAGGAAGCTGTCACCTCAACCCACTACTTCCTTTTGGGTTTGTTCACATGGGATTTCTTTGCATGGAAGCCGCTTCTTCAAGATTCGGCTTCGGTTTTGGTCGAAGAGGCGGCTTCCATGTGATTTTTTCTCATGTAAGCAAACTCCAAAGGAAGCTGTGGGTTGAGGTGATGGCTTCCTTGAGGTATTTAACAAACTATAAGTTCGCCCGAGGATCACTTGAATAAGTTTCCATGAGAACCACCCAAGTGAATTTTTTCTCAATCCAAATGATTCCATGTGTTCTGCATGCGAAGAGCCTGGAGATATATTTCTAGTTATTTTTTGCCCATATTGTCATGAGTTATGGTATGATGTCATTCACCCCTTCTGCTTTCAGGCTGATCTGAACCAAGCTATTTCTATGGTTTCCTATTTTGCTTCTTCTTCGGAGCCTGCACAAGTTCGTGGGAAAACAGTTTATATTCAATATTCCAACAGGCAAGAGATAGTTAACAATACTCCGGCTAATGTTGCTGGAAATGTCTTGTTGGTGACCATTGAGGGAGTAGAAGCTGGAGATGTCAACATTGATGTTATCCATTTGGTAAGCCCACTACTTTGGATTCTATATGCTGATTTTAGTTGTAAATGTACATGAAGATCTTCTAATAAGCCACACATCGTAACCAAGTTGCTCGAGTTCTCCAAAGGTTCCTCTCGAAACAGACTCCTTCTTAATACATCTTTATAATTTGCTAAATCTTCACTGATTGACAGTGATGAACGGAGAATGCCATTGCCATCATACTGAATTGGGAGGATCATGTCAATTTTTTGATTCCATTCACATGTCAGATAATGATCATAATGGTACTCTTCTGATGCTATCAAGCTGTACTTGGAAAGTACACCTCAAGTTTTTTTCGATTTTTCTCTCAAAATGGATCTAGGCATATGAACATTATATATATTCTGATTTTCTATATATATTTATTATTCTTTGCACTCTGCAAGATATTGTGTTACTTATAAGATTCTTGGTTATCAGATTGAATGGAATTTTGGTTAATAAGAGCCTATGCTTAAGAATGAAAGTTTCTTTTTTCAAGTAGAAAATATCTATTAATGGAATTTGTTATAAAGTCTTGATTAGTTTTCTTTTAAGCAATATTGAATTGTCTAGATGTCTTAACTCTTAACATTTTTATTTAGAGAATGGAGACCTTGTATTTCTTGCCAATGGTTATAGTCATCAAGCCTCAAATTTTGATTTCGGTCACCATTTCGGTGACTGACCAAAATGAAATTTCGGCCGAATTTTGGTCATTTCGGACAGTTTTTAAACTGGGCCCCCAAATTTGGTCGATATAGGTCATTTCGACCAAATTTTGGTAACCTGCCGAACCGAATTTCGGTGAAATTTGATCCCATAGAAGTAGTCATTGAGTTAATCCTGACAATTTTTGGATTGGAATTGTGAGAATTTTTGACAAAAATGTTCTAAATTGTTACATCTTGGTGAAGGCTTTTGTTTGGTTTTTTCAAGCAGGGTGTATAAACTATCATTGTGATAGAATGCTATTCTTTCTGCATGGCCTAAAGTTTTTGTTTTACTGTTATGCTTTTAGGATTAAAGTGCGCAGAATGAAGCTTGTGTTATTGCTATTTTGTGCTAATCAAGTCACATCGCACACCTTCATTTTTTTGTAAATTGATGCCATGGATTATTCTTTCTGAAAAAAATATGCAGCTATCATTTTCGTTAACTGTGTTTCTTTTTGTAATTTTTGTTCTGTTTATTATGGTTACCTTTCTTATTTTAATGGATTGTCTTGGTTTTGTTAGGTTTTCTCTGCTTTTGGTTTCGTTCATAAGATTGCAACTTTTGAGAAGGCTGCTGGTTTCCAGGTAGTTGTATTTCTTTATTTATGTCTTGCAAACGCGAAGATTAACATATAGTTTTTCACTAACTAATTTTTAAATCCCTGTTCAGGCACTGATCCAGTACAGTGATGCTGATACAGCTGGTGCTGCGAGAAATGCTTTGGATGGTAGAAGCATTCCAAGGTTGATTTTCTACTATGCAACTATTTGGAATGACATGCTTGTTTGCTTTTTTAGACCCCTAATACACAATATTTCAGATATTTGCTTCCCGAGCACGTGACCTCATGTCACTTGCGAATTACTTACTCAGCACACACTGATTTGACAATCAAGTTTCAGTCTCACCGCAGCAGGTACTGATTCAGTTGAAGCTTCACAACCTCGTGCACCTTTTTTTTGCATGTATTGCAGTTTTTATATTCTTTTGTGTGCTTCAATCTCTTGAGTATGATGCCATATCTAAGTTAAAGAATTTGCTCATCGTGAATTTGCTAATTGTTTTCTATGCTTCTCTAGGGAATAGTGAGCTGCTGCAAGATTACAGATGTGTTTAGTCCTCTTTGTAATTGTAACTTCCTTACTCAGTTACATGTTTTTAGTATTTTTCTCTAGGCACATTGGTTGCACGTTTAAAGTTATTAGTTGTGGGAATTCTGATCTTTGCAGTCTCAATTATTTACATTATAACCAAGTTGAATGTCTATTATTAGCTCTCTTGATCTTTACTTCTTCTCACAGACCTACTATCTTCTTAAATATTTTATTTATATTAGTCATTATTTGCTACTCTTTCTTGCTTCCTATTAAATGTATGAGTTGGGTGCCCGTTTCTTTGACCATCATCCATGTCAAAATATCATATACATGCACCTCTGAATTTTATTTACATGCACATTCTCCTTGCTGGAAGGACATATATAACCTTAACTGCAGATAACAATAGAGTCCTTGTTAGTAACATTTTTGTTATAAATTTGGATCTTTGCAATAACTACATGAAGATCATGATTGCCAGAGGGCTATCCCAAATCCAGTGATCTCACGGATCAGTAGAAAGATCTTCCATCAGGGTCAATTTATCATTATGTGCTTGGAATCCTGAGCCCGTTGCTTTTAAAACATAGGAGAGAAGTTGGGGCCTCATACACTAGAGTTTGACCAACAATTTCTCATTGTAGCCTCGCTATCCATAGTCAGAACAAACAGGCAAACATCCTAATCGATCACAAAATGCATCCTTTTGTTAGACCGTCTCTACTAAACCCAAAAAGATGCTAAACCCAAGCGTAGTGGACATACAACACGATTAATAATGAAGCAGGACCCTCCACCTCCACATCAAATGTGGAGGGTTAGGAACACTATAGGTCGATTTCTGCGGGTATGTCTCATGGAAGACCCTTACTTCAACGTAGAGATTACTGGGTGTGGGCGTGATGTAGAGTTTTCTTAGAAGAAGGCATTTAGAGCCACTCTCTATGCGGCGCATACAATGGATACTACTTTTGCCATGGATTAAAGATCAATTTGAGGTTTGAATAAATGGTGAAGACATTCCCTCTGCTTTTATGGATGTCTTGCATGATGACCATAGAAGGCCGTATCCCGATATCGACATGTCACCGATATATCGCCGATATGTCCGATATCGGGTATCGACACGCAAAAAAGGCGAACTGAATCTCGATGTCAGCGATATGGCGTCGATATATCGGCGATATATCGGTATCGACATGGTACCGATATCGATACCGATATCGATATGTCCTTCCATGATGATGACAAAGATGCTCAATGTTCATATATTCTCAGTACCGATGTTGCATGCTTTGATAGGGGAAATTGGAGGACATCCCTCATCCATCTCCTCATAGCGACATGCACATGTTACTTTTATTATAGAGAACAATTGAGCATTTAACATTTTTGTCATCCCGGTGGTCCTCTTAGTAACCACACGAAAATCATCACTGTCAGAGGGCTACCCCACAAGTCCAGTGATATCACAGTTCAAGTGACAGACCCTGCAATAGGCTCAGCTCATCCACCGTATGCAAGTAATTCCTTGATTGTTGCCCTGAAGACACGAGAGAAGTTGGGCTTCGTTTCCTAGAATTGGATCAGTAGTTCGTCATTGTAGCTTTATATCTATAGGAAGTGTGAACAAACATGGGAGTCAATCATAGAAGGTATCCTTTCCCTCGACCATCCATTCGGAACCTAAATTAGATGTCTTCCCTAAGCATTGGATGTAGGCGAGATACATCTGGAATATCATAGCATAATCCGTGCTGTAGTGTTGAGCCGAGGAAAAATAGTAAATATGCTCGAGCAATTTGCACACTGAAGGTGCTTTATGAAAGACAAGCTTTGAGACCATTCAGTGCACAACTGACCTCTCCACCTCTTGATTCTTACAAAAAGCAGTCACGCCATCTTCCGAAATCCTGCCTCCAGCAATCATGTCCTCTTGAATTTGAACTAAGAACATGGGCAAACCCCCTCACCCGATCCTAACCAATGTGTTATCCAAACGGGGCTTGGCCATGCCTTTCACGGACAACAAGTGAAATTGCTACAGCCTCTTTAACGAGAGAAGGATCCTATCTATACACGATCTCAAAGTTTACCTCCGCCAAGTCTACTAGCAGTTGGATGTGCCAAAAGTCTCTATTTGCAACTCTCTTATATATCAGGTTCCTGAGCTCCAAGGACCTGTTATCCTATTTTCCAGAATCTCCAAGCTGATCCCAAGCAAAAGTGTAATATTAAAATCTGCATTAAACACCATAGGGAAATGTACAAAATTCTGAGTGCCCTCAGTTCCAGCCATAACTCGTTGTGCACTGTTGCAGTAGTTGGCCCATACACCCTAATTGCCACAACAAAACTCATCTGTGAGCAAGATGGAAAGTCATGTTCCCCTTAGGTATATCTGTGAAATCCAACAGCATCCCCATTCCAGCCACCAAGCCATCCTCCAGAATTTCCTTGCCTGTATCGTGGTTGTTAAAGAGATGTATGAATGCCGATTTGGACATGTTATTACCACATGAATTGGAAGGGGAGATGAGCTTCTAGGTGCGGGATTGATTGTCGGGAAAGAAAGAAATGTAGGTGGCCAACACGCCCAGAAGGGTTTCATAGATTTGATTCATTGATCTAACAATAATTCTTTTTCAAGATTTTTCCCGTGAAAAGTCAAGGAATGAACCACTAGGTGTAGATATTTAACAAGGTTCAGGAAAGCGGTATGCGTATGTGTTCGGACAGGTCACTGAATAACGATTAAGCGGTATGCAGGGGTATATGCGGGGCATATGCGGTTCTATGCGGTTTCCTAATTTTTTTATTTAAAAATTAATAAATATGTACAAATTTGACTACAACTGAACTAAACTTATGTATAATTGTGGTCCAACATAAAATATAAAAAAGATGACTCTCATTTATCCATCAATCAAATATCAATACTTTGATAAAGCAGTTAGCAAACAGAATAATTAACAACAAACACCAAAATATGTAAGAATATGAAACAAAACTGAAGTTCAAAACAAATAACATTAGCAAAAGTATACAACTAGCTCCTGCTCTGTTCTGGTCAATGGGCGACCGGAGGGGGGTTGGTTTCAGCCACAGAGAGGGGTGCAGCAAGGTTGCCCCCTGGCCCCTCTGCTTTTTGTGTTGGTAGCGGATTGTCTAGCGGTCTTGTTTCAACGGGCGGTTGAGGAGAGCTGGTTGTGACGGTTTCAGGATGGGGGACATCTCCGTCCCAATTTTACAATATGCGGATGAATGACACGTTGGTCTTCCTGGGGGGACCGAGGAGCAGAGTCGCAATGCGGCTACTTTGGTCAGTTTGGTGGATGTGTTTGGTTGTCTCTCAGGCCTGCAGATTAACCGGCAGAAGTCGGTCTTGGTTCCTTTGGGAATGAATGACGAGGAGGCAACAGGTTGGCGGCTTAGGCAGGATGCCCTTTGGGGAGATTACCGATAACTTATCTGGGGTTGCCGCTGGTTGAGGGAAGGTTGAGGAGGTCCGATTGGGACTGTGTTCTGCGGAGAATGGAGGAGTGGCTGGAGGGGTGGAAGGCTACCACTCTGTCCAAGGGTGGGAAGCTTACTTTATTGAAGCATGTTCTCTCCGCCATTCCGATCTTCTTCTTCTCGACAAGGAGAATGCAGACGGGTGTTAGGCAGAAGGTGGAATCTTTAATGAGATCTTTTTTCTGGTCAGATGGGAGGCAGACGACGAGGGGGTTGCACCTGGTGGCATGGAAGGATATCGTGGTGCCTGTTTCAGAGGGGGGCCTTGGTATAAGGGATGTGGATTCAATGAACAAAGCCTTGCTTGCCAAGTGGGTGGTGCGCTTATGGGGTCCATCCGACTCGTCGGTGTTGCGGCTGCTCAGGGAGATTTATGGTATTACGGGGGAGCTGGTGGCTGGGAGGAAGCATTACGAGTCCTTCTTATGGGGCGGGATCCGTGCCGTGATTTCAAGCCTTAGGTCTCTTCTACAGCCTCATTTGGGGAATGGTCTTCGCTTCTATTTTTGGTTTGATGGCTGGACGGGGGAGGGGGTTTTGGCCAATCGGTTTTCGAGGTTGATGGCTTTGACCATGGACAGGGGGGCGCGGGTGGCGGAGGTGGCTGAATCGGGGTCGTGGGCACCGGCTTTTCGTGCTGCTCTCTCGGACCAGAGGATGGAGGATTTCTTGAGGTTGTTGTCTGAGGGTCCCTCAACCGAGGAGTTGTCGGGTGACCCCGACCATTTTGTGTGGGAGGACGACAAGTTCTCAGTGAAGAAAGCTTACAGGAGGTTTGCTATTGGGTTGGTGGAGCGGGACGGAGATCTTTGCGCAGATTTGAAGGTGATTTGGGCGGCTAAGATCTCTACTCGGGTCAAGGTATTTCTTTGGTGCCTAAGAAGAGACCGGATCTGTGACAAAGTGAGAAGAGCCAGACTGTTGGGCACGACGGATACGAGGTGTGACATATGCAAGGACGGTATGGAGAATGCGGACCACATCTTCTTTGCCTGCAGGTCTTCAGTTAGTGTGTGACAGTCGTTGGGGCTCCCGTGGGTTCAGGCCTCCGATGCGGTTAGCTTTTGGGGCTCCATTCGGGCGGTGGGGCTAGGGTCCTCCGGGGATGTCTCCAAGCCTTTTGCAGCGCTCTGGGCTATTTGGCTGGACAGGAATGAAACGGTTTTCAATGGCCATCGGTTTTATTTTGAAAATGTTCTTGCTAAATGTAATGCATTGTACAACTTCTGGCTCTCAAACTGATGTATCTTCTTGCTCTTTAATGAAAGCTTTGGTGTGGTGACTCCCGCCTTGGGAGGACACCCCCGTCTTTTTTAGTCAAAAAAAGTACTGATTAAGATAACATAAGAAAAATGAAATGTTCAAACGATAATGAAGTGTAAACTACAAAGTACAAAGCAATTTTAATCTAGTCATCAAATTCCACTGCGATATTATCTTCATCTTCATCTTCACTTTCTTCCTCGGATAGGAGTTCTTCCTTATTCAAAGTCGATAATGAGGTTGAACCAGCAGCATGCCCTTGGCTTCTTCTATGTTGCACAAGATCTTCTGCACCGGTTGCATCAGCCACTAAGTTCCACGTCAGCCCCGATCCTTGGAAAACTTCATAACTCCTTCATCTTCTTCACCAATCCAATCTCTCAAATGAGTTCTATCATTTGTGGCAAATGGATCATTTCATTTTTTAAGACGACGATCTCTCAATTTGGCGTTGAATCTGACATACACCAAGTCATTTAATCGCTTGAATTAAAGTCTGTTCCTTTTCTTTGTGTGGATCTACAAAATAACCATAAATATATCATTTACCACATCATTAATGAGACACAACATATAACATGTGGCACCATTTTTTTTAACTTTACCGTCTCAAAAGTGCTCCAATTCCTTTCACAGCCCGAGGAAGAAGTTGTCAACTTCAAAACTTTCATTGCCATTTCCTTTAAATGTGGTGTTTCCATGCCATGCAATCCCCATCAACGGGTTGTTTTCGGAAAAAAAGTTAATAATCATTAAACATATAATTCTATTACTTCTAATGAGAAAATATACCTGGATTGAAATCATCATCAATGATTGACCTCTGTCTGATAGCCAAAGGTTTGTCAAATGGTCCCTCTGCCCCTTCATACAAAGGCAACTCCTTC
The DNA here is from genome assembly GCA_037367405.1 of Ottelia alismoides. Classification (NCBI taxonomy): domain Eukaryota; kingdom Viridiplantae; phylum Streptophyta; class Magnoliopsida; order Alismatales; family Hydrocharitaceae; genus Ottelia; species Ottelia alismoides. Next base: position 617,653 of record JAZKJV010011160.1, on the reverse strand, counting down.
CTGGTGATGATATCTTGGATCTCTAAATCATGATAGAAAATATCCATACAATCCAAGAATCCCTTCAAAGCGAGACCTTCCCTTTGGATTTGAGCATTATACCTATAAAAGAAATAGGGATTTAAAAAAATACGCAGCAAGGTGGAGGGGGCTATCCAGTCTTCCTTTTGACTTTGAGTTAATGTCATCAACAAAATGTTTGTAAGACGCTTCGACATCTTTGAAAATGCTCATGATCTCTTTTCTAGCATCTTGCAACTCACTATATGTAAACCCCATAGCCAATCTCCTATCTCCATCAACAATCCGCAGAACATGTACCAACGGAGAAAAGACCTTCAATGTCAAAGACACTTGAGTCCAAAATGAAGGACTCAAAACTATGGCTGAAGCCATTTCCCCTTTCTTGGTTTTATACCATTTACAAGCTCTCCATTCATCAGAAGGAAACATAAGTCTCAACTTATCTTTCTTCTCCATCACAGATTGCAAAGTGAGATATGTGGTGGCAAATCTTGTTGTTCCCGGCCTCACTATCTCGCCCTTTTGTGTAAATTGTCTCATTAAGCTCAATGTTTTGGCATGACTGTATATGAATACAGTCAATGTCCTTGCCTTTGTGATGGCAGTTTTCACCTTCGATTCTTTGCCAATCTCTTCTAGCATAAGGTCGATGCAATTTGCTGCACAAGAACTCCAGAATATCTGTGGGTACTTGGTTCTCAAGATTCTGCCTGCAACCATATTGGCAGATGCATTGTTTGTCACCACTTGGACTACATTCTCGGGACCAATTTCCTCAATGGACTTATCCACTAAGGAAGCAATGTACTCCGCGGTATGAGAATATGCAGACGAGTCAATTGAGTTCAGAAACTGGATACCTTCCCACAGGTAGTGGACGGAGGAAGCTCCTGCTCCTGCAAACTGGGAGGCGGAGGCGAGCTAGGAGGAGGCGCGGAAACCTGGAGGAGGACTGGAGGCGATGGAGGCAACAACTACGAGGAGGCGGAGTTGACAGGACACAGAGGAGGCGGAAGAGCTTGGAGGAGGAGGCGGAGGAGGCGCACAAACTAGGAGGCGATGGAGGACTGGGAGCAGGCGCACAAACTGGGAGGCGATGGAGGATTGGGAGGAGGCGGAGTAGGCGGAGGAGCTTGGAGGAGGAGGCGACGGAGGCACAACCACAGGGAGGAGGCGATGGAGGGTTAGGGACTTAGGGTATCAGGATTTTGGGGGAATCGGGGTAGGAGGTTTAGGTATCAGGGTAATCGGTATTGGGTATCGGGTTATGGGCAAATGGGGTATCGGGTATCGGGTCAGATACAACCGCCAGACCTCGATGCGGCGCTTGGTCCGCATATGCGGCCGCACAGCCCGCATATGCGGGCCGCATATGCGCAATACCCGCATAGTGACGGGCTTCGTGAATGCGGTGCGCTTAAAGGCCCGCACATGCATATGCGGCCGCATATGCGGCCGCTCCGACCGATTTCGTGAACCCTGATATTTAATAGTTCACGCTAGAATATCGATTCCTTCCCTTACCCCACCTTTGCCAGAAATTGCAATAAGAGCAGCAGAATGTATTGACCTCGATGGCATAGTGATCTGAAATCTACATCTTTTAATAAACCTTTTTCGGGGCCACTGCCCAGGTTCCTGGCAAAGGAGGGAAGAGCCACCATAAGATTGTTAGGATGGATGGAGGAGCTGCCTCATCTGACTATTAGCAGGGAAAGACAATGATTGGTGGGAGTAGATGGCACATCAGGCTTTGTTGGGGCAGAGGTGTTTGGACAAGGAAGCAAGGAGGGGAAGCCAGAAGGAGAGGGGTTTGCAGCTTGTATATTGATTGGAGAAGAAAAGGGCCTCAAGGGGTAGTTTAAGAACACAACAATGAAGGTTATACTTCCGTCCTCTGGATGTTCCACAGAGGGCCTTCTATGTATTGCATTAGCTACAAAAACGTAAATGCTACAAATATGGCTCGAACTTAGGACCCAATCGGCCCTATAAGCTGGGACTTCTCTATATATCATCAAAAGGAACAATGATATACATTTTACCTATTGTAGTATAGTTTTATGCTGCAATTACAAAGCCCAAGTGTTAATGATCGACCTGCTCTACTCGAAAGACCTCTGCACTGAAGCTTTTAACAACTGGCTATGTTTTTTTAAAGAAACATGAGCATGCCGAAATAGTTTTCCAGGGTATGTGATCCAAAATAGTTTCTTAGAGGCTTTAATAATGGTCATAAACGATATAGATGTTGCGTATTAACCAACAACTATGGGTGTGATTAACTTAACTAGTCTACTGAGTTGAAATTATGTTGCAACCCAGATTGGGCTTTCCATTAACTGCTGCAATTCTCTAGTTGGACCTATACACTCATATGTCAGTCACAGTTCCAGTGTTTTAGCATATTTGAATGGGAAACAAAAATTCGAATGGAGAAGAATTAACCATCTTTTTTGGTGTATAAAATCTTGTAACGACTTCCATCTTCCCATTCAAAAGTAAAGAAGTATGAAATCTGCATCCGAAATGTGCATGTTAGGAACTCAATGAACTCCTCCTATAATGGAAAGTCTTCTTGCACAGAACTCATGTTATTTTGAAAGAAAAAGTGACCGCATTTTTTGTCCTCTCTAACATGGACCTGATGTTAGAAATCGCTTCCCTGCTAATATGCTAGACGGTAAATGGCTAAAATTTCCATGCCATGCTTATTGTAACCTTTAAGTGACATACTTGTAATATTCATATTCCATTGTGAAAAATTCCTTCAATATTTTGCTTCGAGGATGTCCATATTGTTACCTATACCAATGTTTTAGGAGTGATTTTACTTCCATAGCAGCATGCACAAATTATGTGCAATTTCAAAGTTCTTTTGTAATATGGCAATGATTTTCTGTTTGATACGGTCTAAATTCTTTTTCAGGGACTATACAAATCCATACCTTCCTGTTAATCCATCTGCAATAGAAGGAGCATTACAAGTGAGCTTTCTTTGTTAGGAAGACGTGTTTTATTTGTTCAATAATCATCTTGATGTTTTATTTCCTCAGCCCACTGTTGGTCCTGATGGAAAGAAGATAGAGCCGGAGAGTAATGTTCTTCTTGCCTCTATTGAAAATGCACATTATGTTGTGACGGTAGATGTCATTCACACGGTATGCAATTGTGGGGTTTTCCCTCTACATTCCTAGTGTTTTAAGCTCTCTTTGTTCATGTGCATCGTGTGGTGCCTTTTCAGGTTTTTTCTGCATTTGGCTTTGTGCAGAAAATTGCACTTTTTGATAAGAATGGAGTGCAAGCGTTGATTCAATATCCAGGTAGGCATGGCCTTACATATATTAGAAATGCATAAAATATTGGTTTCACCGCTTCTGCTCTTCCTGTAGTTACTGTATAGAGCAATATGATACATCAATGTTTCATTGTCAACGTTAAATATTCAAAGCCTTTTAAGGAAATGTCATTGAATGTTTGAATTGTAGATATCGGATGCAATGTGTTTAGCTCTTTCCTGATTTCAGAAATCCAAGGAAATTATTAGAAAACATCAAAGCTATTTCTATTTGAAAAATAATAGTCAAAAGCTTTTTCATAGTGTTTGTGGTTAAAAAACCTATTGGATCGATAGTATTTGGCTAGTCTGGTGTTGATAAGTATGGCAAGTTCTTGATTTTACTGAGATTACGCATGTTTTTTCTGAGCAAGATTCGGTAGATTGCTTCAAACGTTATACTTTGGGCTTATTCTTCGATATGAGAATTTGTCTTTTTTTGCCAGATGTTGCAACCGCTACTGTTGCAAAAGAAGCGTTGGAGGGGCATTGCATTTATGAAGGTGGCTACTGTAAGCTCCATCTGTCATACTCTCGTCATACTGATCTCAATGTTAAGGTATCAGCAGTGGTTTTTGTGAATTACATTAGCAATGGAGTACTTAAAATTATATAATTAAACAAGACTATAGTTGGATAATAAATTTGATTAATAAATTTATCATGGATAGTATCTTATTCCCTTGTCAAAAGTATGTACACCAACACTTGAGAGATCTTCTGTGTCTCCATGCATGCTTGTAACTGCATATTATCTGTTCAGGCATACAGTGACAAAAGTCGAGATTACACAATTCCAGAGGTAAGCGCAAATACGCCACAGGCGCCTCCTGGTGTGCCTACAAATATGGCTGGGTGGCAGAATAGTCCACAAGGGGTGGCTGCATATGCCCCCCAAGTTCCAGGTCAGTCTACTGCTTGGAGTGTGAGTTCTCAACCGAGCATGCCCGCTTACCCAGGCCAGGCATTTGCGCCCACATCAGGTCCACAGTATTCTCATGCCTATCCGCCCCCTGCGGGGGCAACGTCTGGACCTGCGAGGCCTCCTCAAGGTTCCCAGGTTCCTCCATTTGGCCACTCACCTAACGCAGCCTCCGCCACCTGGTCAGCTGCCTGTGTACTATGCTTAGCGAGTTGTATAATAGATGGTTATCTTTTCTTCTGTGATGCATTATTGTGAATTGCACATGGATAATGCTGTATTGCATAATCGCTATTTGCGCTTTTAATTTACAGTTTTCCTGCATCAAAATTTCTTTTCCCCCTGCTTTTAAGTTGTCATCTTGGTTTGTGTCAGTCTGGGAGTGGGTTTCTGAGAAAAAAAGGGTTTGTAGACAACATGCATACTCCGAAAGTTGATGGCCATTTAAGTTGTAATGTTGTTGCAATGTAGTATTCCAAACGAAGCTTTAGTGTATGGAGAGGGCTGCCTGCAATTTTTCCAGCAGTTGTTTGCTGCTGTGCTGCATCTCGTAGTATTGATAAAGCATTCCCGAAATAAAAGTAACTTGTTCAGCATTCCACAAAATAAGAGTTGTCTCAATAATTTCTTTTTATACATTTAGATTACATTTAAAATGATATAAACAAGAGTGAATTACAAGGACATACCCAAACTTTACGCACTATATCAATGTGGTCCCCAAACTTTCTATTGTATCAATTTAGTCTTGGAAGTACTTCGTTGGTACCAATGTGGTCCTTTTCTAGATGTCCATTGTCCAATACGCGTAACGGCATTGAGAAAGGAAGTGAGTTAGGGTTGGGCATTGGGCTGGGCCGGCCCGACCCGGCCCAAAACCCGACCCGTATAACCCGACCCAAACCCGAACCCGAAATTTAATGGGCGGGCCGTGGGCCTTAAAATGAGTCCATATTGATTAACGGGCCGGGTTTGGGCCTTAGAAGGCCCAAACCCGTTAGCCCGATAGCCCGATCCATTCTAAAACAAGTATATTTATATCCAGTACGGTATAATTATATTCATGTTCATTCTAAATACCATGTTCTAACTTTACTATCCTTATTCAAGTGTAGAATAAATGCTTAGATACATTAATAATCATATCCAATAGTGGACTGAGGATATTATTACATTAATATACAAGATTATTACATTAATATGCAATAATGGAATCTGTATCCTCAAGTGTTACAGCATGTACAACTGTAAGTAACCAATTTGTATTGGGTCATAGTGCCCGCATCTACAATAGAATATGTAATGGTGAATTGAATGGTGGTTTAAGTCGCCATATTTTTACCACATTTGTATTTCCAACATACAACTAATGTTAAAATCACAAATTAGTTAGCATACTTTATAGTTTTAAACATGCACACATGCATAAGAAACAACCACACAAATGCAAGAAGAATGGGAGACATGATATTCGTATACATAGGTGTTAAATTGGGCCGGCCCGACCCGAACCCGACCCATTTTATTTGGGCCGGGTTTGGGCTTGGGCCTAATTTTTGAAAATAAAATGGGCCTAGGCCCGACCCGTTAGCCCATATTCTAAAATGGGCTTGGGCCGGGCCAAGGCGAACCCGGCCCGAGCCCGGCCCATGCCCAACCCTAAAGTGAGTGGATGAAATCGCCCTTCCTCGAAACCCCCTTCCCGTTTGCCCTCATCCCAAGAAACCATTCCCCTTCCAATGCCAATCTCCTTCTTCCTTCAAACACAAATCAGAACCCATCCCTATTCTGGGTAGCAGCTCTCGTGCCTCTTCTTCGACCTCCCCTTTCTCTTTTCAAGCTATGAATGAAGCCCCTCCCTCCTCTACACACACTCCTATCCTCCCCCGTCTCCCGATCAACTCCATCGTCCTCTGCCACTCATCCTCGACCTACGTTGTCGAAAGCCCTATGCAAAGGACATTGAAAGCCCTAAGCGAAGGATACACCATGATTGCTGATATTTTTTCTTTCTAATCTGGTTGCATCAGTCAATAGGGTCACATGGATCATCTTAAATGTTGGTTTCTGTGTATTTCATGATATGTGGATTTTTTGGTTTGCTTTTTTGTGGATTTCATGATACTAATATAATAACATTATCATATAACTCCACTAAGTAAAAGATGTAATGCATATGTCTCTTTACGTACTAATTTTATTTTTATGGTTCTTTTTGGCACTCCAGTATCTAAATGTTGTGATGTTCATGACTCCAGTGAGTAAATGTTGTATTTTTCTGTGTAGAATATCATCTCACGATGCTAATATTGGGTTGCATCTTCATGCTATTCGAGATAATAATATAAAGATAAACATCAAAAAACAAGCATGCAAAAGGCACTGGGTAATACAATCCAGTTTCCTTCCAGGATAGTGACTCTATAAATTATGTTGACCTTAAGTTATGTTGTAATATCATTGAGTAAAGTCTATTATTAATGATGTAATGTTTATGAGATAAGAGAGAAAATTACTATAAATTATGTTGACCTTAAGTTATGCTGAATCTACAAATTTATGTTCATGAAAAAAAATTTGATTTACAGATAGATGCACTGATTTCTAAAATTGGTCGAATCTTGAACTTCATTTCAACGGATGCAAGAATCTTGAACTTCATCTAAAAAATTAGTCGAAAAAAAGAGAATACACATGTCTTCTCCTTATTTCAATACAATTTGTTTGAACTGGTTGCTGATCTAATTATTAAATATAATTTTTTAGGTAAAAATGTCATCGTAATCCTCATATTACAAAAGAGATCCAATGACATCGGCCATGACAAGTTAAATCACCGCTGAATGTTGTGAATTAGGTGAAGAAGCATGTTTGAGGACATCATGGACTAACGGAAATCTCGATCGTAGATTCTATGGTTGTGTCTACTTCCGTGAAGGTGGATGCAACTATTTCAAATGACATGATCCACCAATTTGTCCAAGAGGTAAAGAAGTTATCCGAGGATTGTTAAAGAAGTTGGACCGACCAGAGTGCAACATAGAAGGTCAAGCAAAATGATCGATAAGCGAGAGATATGAACATAGAGAAATTAACACGCGTCCATATAATCAGACTATCAATTGGAAATGTTATTGTATCTTTATTGTATTTTGTTTCATATGGATGTGATGGGTATACATGTAGTTTGAATTTCAGATGACTTATATGAAATTTAAGGACTTCATTCACATGTATCAGATCATTTTAAATGTGTGTAGTTTAGATCATCTAAGTGATGCCCTATGGAATTCTTATTCAACTTGAGCAATGTTCTTTGTCTCACATTTTTCAAAGCAAATCTTTATCTCAAGTGCTTACAATTGTTTAATGCTTGTAGTAGGTGCTTTTAATCGTTCGTATGGAGGGATGCAAACGACATATACATAAGTAGGTGTTATCAACAGATTAGGTTGATGTTAATATATCAACAGATTAGGTTGATATTACGCGAAAATGGTTGGTTGCCTTCTTTCATTCATATGTGGACTTATTGCAAGATTTTAAAAGGAAAAAAACCGTTGTATTTATGTTTGATGCAAATCAAGAGCTCTACATTCAAACTTGAACGGTAAATCATCACACAAATAATTCAAAATATGTAGGCCTATGGTTCATATTTTTGGCTAGGTAAATCTTATAAAATATGTAGTAAATCTTTATGCATAACTTGTTTATTGAAATCACATATATCCACAATCGAAGTCATGAGTTGAACTTAAACGGAACCATGAAACTGAATATGTAATGAATCAGAAATTTAAACAGAACCATGAACTTATACTCAATTCCAAAATCAAGAATTCATATCACAGTCAAGTAAACACAAGTTGAATACATATCCACAAAGTTGAAAGTATCTGAATCAAATCAACGTAAAGCCCAGCCATACATAAAATCTAATGGTTCAAAGTGCATTCATACATGTTAGAATCCATTGTCTTAATTACAAAAATATATGCCTTAAGCCAATAGCTCCAAAAATGCAAAAGCCCATGTTACAATTAGACATCCAACTGAGATAGCCCACTTAGAGAGTCCTTCCAAAGTGGAATGTGATTGTCTCCATATAAATCCTAGTGGATTCGTTGTTGCAAAAATCCAACCTTATCCTACAATAAGAAGAGTAAAAGTTATTGTTTGACACTTGCAAGGTAAACAATCCATTTTAATGGAAAATGTTAAACTGGTATGCATTACCACATCAAAAATACATGCTGTAGAATATTACTCGATTGCATTGTACAACTTGCCAAATCATCTGTTACCCTTTCCACCATGTCTTGTAGCGATTTTTTTCTCTTTTATGTTGACCTTTACATGTTCTTGCATTATATGCTCAAATTTTTTGCAAATGCTGCATTTAAGAGAATGTTAAGTCCTCCTTAATTTATGTGGATTTTTTGCTTCATATGGTGCTCGCTGACGTTTTTTCTTAGGTCTTCCAGGCGCTTTTATCCTTATTGGAGGCTCTATGGGCACATAATTCATGACTAGCAGTTGTGTGGAGTCAGGTATCGGTATTACAATTGGTTTATAGGTTTGGATAAAAGTGCTCTTTAAATAGTATTAGCTAACATAATCCTCTGGAACTTCATTGCAATGATATATAGCAGCGGCACCATGTAAGCACGGAATGTCGGTCAAGTCCCACTCCATACATCCGCACGAGTATGCTGCTAAATCAACTTCATATGTACCATTCTTGTAGTCTACCTCAAATTTCTTTTCACTGGCAAACTAAACCTCACATAACCTTACTTCCTGCTTACGATACTCCAATTTGAACTGAAGTACAGGGGCAAATGCTTCCTTGATAATTTGATAAGAACTCTCTTTGGACTTGCATTTTTTCATTAACAACTTCCTAATGAATGCCAACATCACAATAATTGGCTTGTCTCTCGCAACAAGTATCATTTTATTCCACGATTCACAAGGATTGTTTAACAACATATCACATTTTGAATGTGAACTGATACTAAATCTATACCACAATCCCGATTTCGGTTGCATAAGCCAATTATAAGCCTCCAGTCTATCTGGTGTTTCTTTCTTGAGTTTGTCCATGACATCTTGAAACTAGAACCTTGAGTAGGATGATGTGGCCTTCCACAATAAATTCTTTATTGATAAATCCTTGAACTTTTTTTTAAAGTTCTCAAATAAGTATCTTGCACAGAAGCAATGTTCAACACCATCTAGAAAGTCTTGAGAAAAAGCTTCCAGCAATCCCTACAACATTATCAAATATTAGAGCATCATAATAAATCATAGGGCTACATTACAATACTAAAAATTAGAGATATACCTTCTGTCTATCTGAAATGAAAGTCCATCGCTTTTCATCGATTGTACCAATCATATCAATTAAGATTCTAAGAAACCATAACCATGTATCCTTGGTTTCTTGTTCAACAACTGCATTGCAAGAGGAAATATCTGATTGTTCTCGTCTCTTCCAATAACATCGAGTAACTGGCCACCATAAGACCCTTTCAAATGGCAACCATCCACTCCAATGAACGGTGTACATCATTTGAGAAATCCTTCAATTATTGTTTGTAAGCCAACAAATGCTCTATGAAAAATGCTCGTTGAAGTTGATCCACCGACAACATCTAAGTGTTTACTTCATGGCATCTTTAGCCGAAGAATATTTGCACAGTCCCACATCCCAACATATTGAACAAGATGGTCACCATCAACAATTTTCATAGCCAACCTCTTTGCCCTATATGCTTTCATTTTGGATATGGAGACTGGATATTGACGACGTATAGTGTTTTGTAAAGTAGTAATCTTGCAATCCGGATCATCTTTGATGTTGTAACAAATCTCTCCGAAAGCCACTTAGAAGTGACTAAACTATTTGTGAATTTTTTGGGACAAGTACGAATCATGTTAAAGTTTTTTTATCACAAATGTTCTTGAATGTATAGCCCATGACACATACAATCTATAAGGACAAGTCCTTTCTTTGCAAATAACAAGTACCTTTTGCTTGTTGTTTTTCACAAATTTGATTTCATGGCCTGAAAGTATATTGGCTTGTCTGATGATAACCTTTAAGTTTTCTGTACCAGAAAAAACTAACCCAACTGCTAGGATTGGATTATCCTTTTCATTTTCATCAAAATCTTTTATTCTTGAATTAAAATCATGGTCATCTAGATCTGAACTTGATATACTTTTTAACTCATCACTGGGTAAATAGTAATCTCCCACAAGTAAAGGCATGCTACTCCAAGTACAATCATCTTGCTTTCCATTTTCCTTCTTATCGCAAGTAAATTTCTTGCTCTGCTCATCCATAATTGGACCATCAAAGAGAAATGCATCATTATTGCCATCCCATTCTTCAGAAATTGCCAAGGTATCGATTAACTCATCCTCATGATCAACATCTAAATCACATCATGAATGATCAGTGTCCATCATCTTGGCTATCACTAATGCTTGAGTCATCGCTGTCTATCTCTAAGCTAGAAGTTTCAGAAGCTTGCGTTACTTGATCATCATGCACTTTCTTGTTACTAAGAACACCTAGACATTCTTCCTCGTGTTCTACAAAGATAATTACATGCCCACGTTAAATTCCATCAAACATCATAAACACATACATGTCAGTATCCAATATTACAATCTCTTTCTTCATTGAATCTGACTCCATCATATACCACAACTTCACCCTTTTGTGATGTATTCCCAAATCTGACAAGAAATTGTAAAGTTCAATTAAGAACATTGTGTCCCGTTCAACATTATCCGCGTAGTTGGTTGTGCCATTCAAGTATTTGTTATGAAGCCAATCTATTCTTCCCGAATGATGTATCTCTAATGTGCTGAAATCATCCATACCTATGAAATCAGAAAAAAAAACTATTTACTGTCTAACTAAAGACATCAAATGAAAATTGTTTACTTAAAGAAATTTGATCATTGTACATTCAACATAAGTTAAGGTAAACATAATTTATAGCACTTTTTCTCTCTTATCTCAGAAATATTACATCATTAATAATAAACTTTACTCAATGACATACTTTTCACATGTCATCGATTATTTCCTCACAATAACACATTTGATACATCATATATAATATCATGTGCAACTTCAATGGTTGATACCTTCCTGAATTCAGCCCCATAGAGCCAAGCTATCTTGAGGTAGTAATTTTCTCTTACATGATTAAAAATCAATCCCACTGGATGTAATTTTCCAAATATATAATTCCTCATTCAATCATATATAGTCTGTCAGTTAATTACAATCAATAATTCAATAATGTAGTATGTTATAGGCTTTATAACGGATTATATCATCGATCTCTTTTTGGATTACTTACTTTGTTAAACTTGCTGCATGTACTATAGTAAAACCCCGTCTAATTAACTAAGAAGTACATTAGCACCCAACAAAATTGATATTGTGTTAGGTGAGATGTCTTGATTTAGTCCAGTTTATCCTTTGTTGACGTCTTGGAAGGAAATTGGATAATATTCACCTAATAATTGCACCTAGTGTCTTTTTCATATTTGTCTTTGATGTTCACCTTTAGGTTATATCTCGAAAAGCATGAAGATGTTACCCATGATTAGTATCATGAGATGATATTCTACCCACAAACACACAACATTTATTAACTTACTAACTGGAGTCATGAACACTACAACTTTCAGATACCTGAGTATCAAAAAGGGCCATAAAATCCACATATCATGAAATACACAGAAACCCAACATTTAAGATGATCCATGTGACCCTATTGACTGATGCAAATAGATTAGAAAGAAAAATACCAGCAATCATGGTGTAGCCTTCGCTTAGGGCTTTCGATGTCCTTTGCGTAGGGCTTTCGGCGACGTAGGTCGGGGATGAATGGCAGAGGACGATGGAGTTGACAGGGAGACCGTGGAGGAGAGGAGCATATGTTTGGAGGAGGGAGGGGCTTCATTCGTAGCTTGAAAAGAGGAAGGGGAGGGTCGGAGACGAACCACGAGAGCTGCTACCTAGAATAGAGATGGGTTCTGATGTATGTTGGAAGGAGAAAGGGGATTGACATTGGAAGGGTAGTGGTTTCTTGGGATGAGGGCAAATGGGAAGGGTCAAGGAAGGACTATTTTGTTCACTCACTTCCTTCTCAATGTCAATATGCATATTGGATGGTGGGCATCTGGAAAGGGACCACACTGCTACCAATGAAGTACTACTGAGACTAAATCGATACAATAGAAAGTTTGGGGACCACATTGTTACAGTGCATAAAGTTTGAGGACTTGCTTGTAATTTACTATATAAACAAGCTCTCCCAAGATAAATGAAAGTACAATTTAATTTAAATCACTATAAATAAGAGTAATTATACCATAATAAGAGTACACAATTCATAATGAGAGGACTCCCAATATAATTTCTACTGGCTCTCTTCTCACTTCACTTCATCCATCCACTGGCCAAAGGATTTCTTAAGACTCCTTGGGTGCTGGATCTCTTGTAATTCCATCAGAGTATACCGCGATTCAATGCATCCTCATGAGTGAAAACCTTGTGGTGGTAGATAAGGCGGGTAGATCTTTAGGTGCTTTTTGAAGTAACAAGCACATAATGCCTTCTCATCACCTCCATGTGATGGTATCCAGTTCATGCCCAATTTGAGGGGTAAAAGAACTTTGCCATGAAATAAAGAACCACAAGGGTCTTCTTGTAATTTATCTTTTATTTATTATGTAATTCTCTTTTTTACTCCTTAGTCTAGGGTTTTGGGTGGTGCTCTCCATTGGTATAAAAGAAGGCTTAGGAGGAAAAGGCAGGAGCTTTTGAAGACAAAAAAATCCATACATGCCCTCCTACCCTCTTCCCATCTAATTTTCTGCCTCCCTCTTCCCAGGTATCCCCCTCCTTCTACTATCTTCTTCCTCTTCCCCTGACACAACATCGCCCTCACTTCCATCGCCAATAATACTACGCCAACAGGCCACATGTTTTCCTCTGCCTACACTAGTCCAGTGTCATCTCTACCTCACCAATAACTCATGTGAACCAACCTCTACTATCCATACTACAACAATGATTTCACCTTAGGTGACCTTCCTTCACCACATTCCTGCGTTCAGAGTCTTGGGTTCGTTTGTCTTTCGATTTGCGTCTAGTTTTTTTGTTAGGACACAATCTGCTATTGTTCAAAAGTTGAGTTACATTATTCTTATTTTTCCATAATTTGGAAATTTGATTTATTGTAACTATTGTTTTCTTTTGGTTATTAATCTCAAAAATTGGGAACCTACTGCTGTCCAATCAAGCCATTATTCATTTCTAATTGGTATGTCGTGCTTAAGTGTTGTGTAATTCAGTGTCAACAACCTGACATCTATTTTTTATATAGTTATTTTCTTTTTTCTCCCATGAAGAGGCTATTCTTGATTTCCATTAAGATTTGATTAGTGAATCTTTTTGGCATTTGTGAGAGTTGCCATTTGCACCACACTTCACCAGTTTGTGTAACCATTGATTAATTTTATCAAATAGCAACATTGCATATCTTGGGCATACCCTACATTTAGTTGGTAGTTTAGGTAACTTGTGCATTGTATCAAGTGGTATCAGAGCCATGTATCTTAATGCAGTTTAGGCACAATTTTAGGTGTCAAACTAAATTTCACTTTGAAATGAGGAGTCACACGAGTCCTCTTACAATTTATATTTTGTTTATGACGTAATTTTCTTATTTTGGATCCTTATTCTAAGGTGTTGTTGATGCTCCTCATTGCCTCATTGGTATAAATGAAGGCTTATAAGGAAAAGACAAGAGCTTTTGAAGATAAAAAATCAAACGTAAGGGCCCTCTTACCCTCTTCCCTTCTAATTGTCTGCCTCAATATTTATATTATTATAAATATAAATAATAATATATATAATTAGGATATATGTATAGTACAAGAAACATGACTTTTTTTAAAAGTTTAAAATATCAAATAAAGCCAAATTTGTAAATAAAATATTTTTGTACTTTTTAGATTTTTCTCCATTTTTGATGATTATGAGGAATTTTTGAGTTTTTTATGGATTTTTTGATAAAAAAATAAATAGATCAAAATAGAAAATCAAGGAATTGAAATGAGTCTAATAAATATCTAACGAATAAGATAAGGCCCAAAATAAATTTTCTAAAACTAGAGAATATAAAAAAAGATTAGAAATTTAAAATACTATTTTTTGGTTTTTGATTTTTTATAAGATTTTCAATATTTTATAATTTTATGGTTTTAATTTTATATTTTTTTATGGTTTTTAGATATTTGTGAACATACTGTAAAATATAACTAATATATATTTTTTAGGAATTTTTAGGGAGGTTTCAAATTTTTTATAATTTTTCTAACTTAAACATGGAAAATATGTAATATTTTTGGATTTTTATAAATAGAAAAATAACTTTAATTGTCCAAGAAAATATATATGATAACATAAAATTCCAAGCAATTAAATTAATTTTTCTATAATTTTTAGGCATAAAATGCTTTTTAAAACACTTAAAATGCACAAAATAATTTAATTCAGGAAATAAAGGATCCAAATGCAATTTTCAGGAAGTTTCAAAATTCATTTCGTAATAATATTTTAAAGATGAAGACCAATTATGCAAATAACCCAAATATATCAAATCCAAAGCACTGGTAAGGGTATACTTGCAAATAAAATAACTTCCAGGATCAAACATGCAAATTTAAAAAAAAATTCACTTAGTTTGCAATTTTTGATGCTAAAAAAAAATAAGAAAACCTGATAAGGTGTCCTTGCAAAATACTCAGGAGCCTCACGTGTGTCGGCACATAAAGTGACTTGCAAGGAACCAAAATGCAATTTCCAATAAGTCTAAGGGTTTATGTGTAAATATTACAAAAAAATATTACATTATTGAGTAATGATTGAGTACTAAAACAAAAATCACAAAAAGTATGGCGGTGATGGGGAGGGGGGTCTTCAATGAATTTACCCGACGTGCATGTCGACAGATGGCGATGTGCGTACCACTTGTGCGGATCTAGGACTAAAGATAGAAGATACACCTTCGTAGATGACGAGGTGAGATTAGCTTCTGGTTGCGATCTAATGGTTGATGCCCTCCACAAACCAATGGCTATTGCTGCTCTTGATCAACATTCTTGATCGGACGACCCTCGAGGTGCTTGGAAGAACATGCGATGAGCTGGAAGTTGGTGAACTTCAAATCGATGCATCTCAATCTCCAAGCAACCTCACATGTAACTAGATGGTGCAATAGATTCTTGGAAGCCTTGCGCAACTCCTCGAGGTGCCAGAAGAGTCCAGGTCCTAACGTTGGGGACCTAGAGGTAAAAGGGGCGATGTGGCACCTGAAGCGAGTTTGAGGCTCCAAATACCTCCAGATGAGGTCTTCTTCTTCCTACTCCAACCTACACGAAAGCTTTGCGACTCGAAGGGGATCTCCCTTAACCAGATGTTAGGCAAAACATGATGAAAAATGGGATGAAAAGGGTGGTCTCCAGCGTGCGTGAGGGATGAGACCAGATGGCTTCGGTTCATGTAGAATCTAAATCTAAGGGAAGGAGGGTGATGATCAGATGGAGAAATACTTGGGGATGGAGATAAGGCGAAAAGCAAAGAGTCACAATGAGGTATACAAGTGAACAAGGACATGGAGCTCAAGAAGTCCAAGGAGCAAATTATTATCAGGGATTTACGATTTGAGATAAAATCATGCAAAACTAACGACTAATATACACTAAGGATCAAAAGGCGAAGGTAAATGGATAAGGATTGTGCCTCACCCGTCAAAGAAGCATGGGGGCTGAACCTCATGAGGGAGCTTCGTTGGAAATGGTGTTAATCACCTCAAACACACTTCTCCATGCCTTGAAATTGGTGGATTATCTTCTTGTCGCGAAGAACTTGCACTTGGGAAGGATCTCAAGGGGTAACTAATGCCAAAGAGGGATTGCACTTCAAATGAAGGCTGGAGAAGGTATTTTATAACATAGGTGAAGGGTCAAGTTGCGAAGGGAATCTCGCAAGTCTCGATGAGGATTTGATCAGATCAAAGACTTAGGCGGGATTTAGGGAGATCAAATCTCTAATTTTCATTTAGAACACCAAGCCCGATAATGAGTAGATTAACGGGAAAAAATGCGGAAACGAGGGGAATCAGACAAAAATAGATGCACCTGGGGCCTTGGGGAGGAGAGAGGGGATGTTGACTTGGAGTCAACAGTCCATGGCTTGTGGTTGGTCCACATAGGACCACTGCAAGACAAACATGAGTTCAATAAATTAAATAAATTCAAATAAAATAATAAATGATATTATTAATAAAAAATTTAAACATAAAAATGTTTCTTATTTTATGTACTATTTTAAGTATTTTTTATTTATTTATATTACCCTATTTATTAAATGTTAATTTTTACAAGTATCCTTACAGGTATATTTTCCTATGTTTTGACTTTTTTATTTTTTTATTTTGCGATTTTATTGCATTATCATGTATACATATTTTATATATTTATAGTATAATTAAATACATATTTATAAATTTTTATTTATTTTATTGATTTTATTTACATGTATAAATAGATATATGAACATGCATTATATGTATAATATACCTACACATTTTAATGTATTATTTGTTTTAATGCATTTTTAATGGTTTTATTTTATGTTTAAATTTTGAATATATTTTAAATAATATGTAAAATTATTTTAAATTATGAGAAAGGTAAAAATATGAAGAATAAATAAAATGAATAAAATAAGCATGTATATGTACAATGTGACCTTAGAAAGCTGACTTTTGCTTAACTCTGTTTTTAATGAAACTATATTCATTAAATAGATAATTTAAATTTAAGAACAATAAAGGTGAGTTTGATTCATTTTAATTTTACATGGAAGTGATATTGATCATTGAAGTTTGTTTTACGGTTTTTCGTCCATGTGCCCATGTGCATTGTGCATTATTTTATATGCAATTATTTTTATATTTCTCTATGTATTTTTATGTACAAGTTTCATGTTGGTCAATTATTTATTTTATGTGTGTATAATGAATAATAAAATAGATCATTGGGGGTTTATACACACTGTTTGGCCCTTATCTTCCCCTATGTTATTCCTTGTCGACCAAGTCGGTATTGACCCGACCTCAGGGTTTAGGGTCAGTCAGTATTTACAATACTTCCTTTATTTTTTTTCTTTTCTTTATTCATTTATTTTATATTTAAATACAAGGATTTATGTACTTTTTAGATATGACAGTTTGTGTGCTAATTTTGTACAAGTTAGATGTATT